>OZ038383.1:40301895-40390153 GCA_964036045.1 Eutreptiella sp. 'Long Island Sound 2002' | reverse complement strand
TTAGGACAATTTTAACACCCCTCCCCGGCCCAACACAGGGACTGAGCCGGCGCTTGCTCTCAAAGAAAAACAGTTGGCTTTCTCAGCTTTTGCGCTTCCCTCCCTGGCCCAACGGCCGGAGGCAAGTTGGCGACCACTCTCAAAGGAAAGGCTACCGCCAACCGGAGGGTAGTTGTTTCGCAAGCGCTCACAAACCAAGGATGTACAAACTGAGACAGCTACCTTGAGTATGAATTCCCACTTCCACATGTTTACAAAAGTGAAAGGGCCTGCTTGCCATGAGCGCGTTGAAAAATAAAAACGGTAGCCATTTCGCAGCAATGGCAAACACAAAGAAGGGCAAGAGGGTATACAATGGTATTAAATGTGGTAAAACTACCTGAACTTCAGCGTCACTCTAGAAAAACAAAGGCCTCATCTTGTCATGGGCTTGCGCATCAGTCTTATTGCACGTTATTCCGTGCTATTGCCTCGCCCTCAAACACACGAAGGCCGAAAAATCAAGTTGCACACCCCCTTGTTCCGCGTTGTGTGTCCGTTTAGACTCGGCTCTTCGCAGCCGTTCCCATGACATGGCGAGCGCCGAGGGTCTGCTACATTGGCTGGCACACTACGTCAAAGCTACTCCAAGCCAATTCAGCTTGACGTCCCCAAATGCTACCCCGCATCGTCCCAGGCAACACAGCTCAAGATCGGATTCCTTTCAGGACTTGGAATCCCTAGCGTCTCACAATATACACACACACAAAGGCATCTCAGGTCAGCATATTCTGAGAGGCGTAGAGGGAGGAGGACAGGGAGAGAAATACCACAGATGCTACCTGGTTCACGGCCCACTGAAGTCCACAGATAGCCTCAGCGGGTTCCGCCGGAGGCACATCCACGCAGACATCAGGGATTTCAGGATCTCCTCGGTTTAGTCCTAAGCTGGAAGCCAAACAAGAAAATCTATACACACTCTCGGGCTGGGTGTCTAGGAGACAGATCAGTCTATCCAGCCACAGTTTAATCTCCATGAGGAACTCGCTGGACACCGTGATGTGGTGCCCGCGATTGTAGTCCAGCCAATCCGTATTGATGTCATGTAGGCAGCGACATCATGCCATTGGAGGCGTGCAAAACCTGAGTACTTGACTCGCCACCAACACCTAGGATTTTATGAGGTATCGAAATCCCACAACTGAACTATCCATAAGCTGCCGTGGTCGGGATGTATGGCCCGCCGCAACCCCATCTTGGTGAATTCTTGGTGATTTGTGCCAAATATGTGCGCGCCTGACATGATTTAAGTAGCGCAATCGGTAAAATACGATGTTATCTCCCTGCGTGTTTAAATTACGGTGATTGTATTGCTGATTGTGGAGATATGCTTGGTACCATCGAAGGGCCGCTTGAAATTCTTTAATTTCCCTCGTCCCTTACCCCTATACTCATGGCCAAGGACATCCTCGACGACATATGAATCGTCGTGGAGGGACTGGCGTTCGGAGTAGTGATGGAGGGGGGGTCTAATACCGTCACGTCCGGCAATGTAGGGTTTCAACCTATCCACCGACAGGACTAACTCCTTGGCGTTAAAGAATACTACGTATCTATAAATTAGTAGAAACTTTACGTATCAGGCGGGGCTTGCTTTGCCTTGTCGCTCCAGCTTGGGACGGTCCCCCGGCTGATCGGTCGGAGTTCGCACCCATACCCTATCTCCCTCCTGAAACTGCGGAGATAGGTGTTTTTTTAGGAACGCCTAAAACTCTCTGTCAAGAGGTGACCCAGCTTGGTTTGGACCAATTGGCGTTCCCCATGCGCTCTGCGGAAGTACGCCGTAGCGTCCTCCACCCCGGTATTAATCGGCAAGGGGGGGGGGTATATCGCCAAACCCTATTGGGTCCCGGCCAAAAACCAGCCGACTGCACGCGGGAGTTCGTTAAGACCCCAGAGGGTGAATGGCAAGGGCTACACCCATTCCAGCTTAAGACACACTAAGTATAGTCGTAAGGCGTTAATGATGGACTGGACAGCTGTCTCCGCGCGTCCATTTTTTTGTGGCTTCTATAAAATATAATTGGCTTGACTTATGCCGGCTACACCACAGAGAGTGTCGAAGAACTCAGGGGAGATGATGGACTGCTTGTCGGAGTGCATTTCCCTAGGGATCCCTTTAAAAAATGCGCAATAGTGCAAAAATAGGGCGGCAACCTTATGGCTCGCCGGTCCATCTTGCTTACAAGGGATAGCCAGGAGATACCCCGTCAGGCGGCAGACGACAACCATGGCATAGTCCACATTCACCCTTGCTTCACGATGTTTCACTTCGGGCAGTGAGACAAAGTCCATTGCCGCTGAACCAAAGGGGTAGAAAGGCACTGAGATGGGCTCAGAGGCGTCATGATGGGGGCGTCGTCGTGCCTTCGACCCGGCACAGACTTCACGGGCATGCACCCCTTCCTTGGTACTGCCCCGGAGGTCGTCGTTGGCTAGCCCTCACACGTGGAAATGTCGTTAGCACGGTTCCAACGTCTTGGGATGCCAAGGTGTGCAAAATCGTGCACAGCCACGATGACCTGGTTTAAAATGACAACAAGCAATGCTGCCTTGCCTTTCACCTTGATGCGCGGGTGTCGCCACTATGGCACGTGCCCCTTGTAGTTGCCATACTTAGTGGTTTTCTTAAGGGGCACCGTTAGCACAGTTACTCAAGCAATTAAGGCCTCAGGAGACTCCCGCAGCAAGCCACACATGCCATGCAGCCATGGGTCCGCGAAGATCTCGGAATGCACTGACTCTTCGGAATCACAACCACAGTCAGAATAAGCAGACTCAGCTTGCGTCACGTTAAAAGCACCACAGGTGTTCTTCTTGTGGTGGTCCACGGAGTCAGGACAGCGAGGGGGGTCTACAAAAGGAGAGGGCTCAGCTGTGACGGAACCCAGCGCCAACGACGCACTTGAGTGAGGAAAAAGGAGCGCATTACTCCTTCTTTGCGCATCAAGATTGGCTAGGGTGGCCGTCTCCAACTAGGCACGGTCATAATGAACACAAGAGTAGTTGTTGCCCATAGAGAACATAGTTGACCCCTTATACTTGCCATTGCAGTTAGTGGTATGGCTTGAGTGGGGCTGAACATTACCCTAATCGCGATTAATGCACAAACGATCAAGGAGGGCATCATTTACGGCCTTTTCTTGGGCTTCCCAATCCTCATACCCCTTTAGGTCGGCGTCGGCACCATGGAAGTTGGTGTCGTTTGCCGACCCGGCCAGGTAGGCCCACTGGCTCAATCCCTCCGGAACATCATTGTCCTTGCCCAGCTTATATACTACAACAATATTGTACCGGCACAAGAACTCATGCCAACGGCGGCAACGACCCATTTGTCCAGCCATAGTACAAAGATCTTCTTTATACAATGACTCGCGCGACTTTTGGTCTGTGAAAACAGTGAACTTGCGGCCCGATATCCAACAGATGAACTTCAGGAGGCAAGACACCAGAGCATAAATCTCTTTCTCACGGACAGACCACGCCCGCGGCCCGGTAAGCCCCAATGGTTCGCCATTGGGTCCATACCTGGTCTTGCCTTCCAGTTTTTTGCAGTAGAAGGCGCATGGGGCCCAGCTACCATGTGATATTTGTTGCTCCAAAATGCCCCCAACACCAAATTTAGAGGCATCAGTGTGAATTGCATATTATCCCGTGTCATTGGGGATATACAACGCACAGTTCTCAAAAAGTGCGTTCTTGATTTGGTGAGAATGTCCCTCATAGTCTCGGTCAATTCAATGAAGTTGCGGTCCTTTGGGACCTTGCGCTTCCCTCCGTCGGGAGCACCCCCGTACTTCCCTTTCAAACAGTCCATCACGAGAGCGGCCAAGGACGCATACTGGGGTATGCAAATGGAAGACCCTTCATGTGCTTGCGGGTGCGGTTCATGGCTTCACTCCAGTCAAAGAATGAGGCCACTTTCGCGGGGGCGGGGATCTCCGTCCCTGGTGAAGGATATGGCCACAGCCTCTAAGGAAAAAGCTTGCATTTTTACTCCATCACTTGGAGATGATGGTCAACTAGGCATTGAAAGAGTTTCTTGCCCAACTCATAATGATCAGTTATGGCCTCTTCATCGAGGACGCAACTGTCCAAGAGCTTACCTTTACCCCTAGAACCCTTGGAAGGGGGAGTACCCACCAACAGATCGTCTATATGTGCCCTTACCGACGAAGGAAGGTTCCTGATGCAATGGGTATCCATCTGTGGTGGCACTTTGATCCCATGGGCAGGACCGTCCACTGGTATACTCCCCACGGGGTACAGATCACCCTCAGGGGACGACTTTCTTCCTTGAGGGGCATCTGGTCGAACCCATCTTCAAGATCGAGGCTAGTGGAGAGGTTGTTCCCATGTTGCCTCTAGAGGAGGTCTTCAATGACCGATAGAGGGAATTCATGTTCTTCCGGACATGAATTCAGGTGCCAGTAATCGATCACCAACATCCATTTGTTTACACCCGGTTTTGGCACTAGAAATCCCCGTGCCACCCATGGACTCGAGGAGTCTGTAATCCACCCTCGGTCCTCAAAACAGTTGATCTTCTCTTGCAAAGCCTCCTCGCGCAGACTTGCTGTTGGGATGGGGCTAGAAGCCACGGGTTTGGAGTCCTTTTTGAGCTTCAGATGAACGCATCCATCTGGTCCCCTCTTGCTAGCGTTGGCCTCTATCTCCTTCCGAATATTCCGCTGTGCGTTAAAAACAGTGTCCTTGAATTCATCAAGGAGCTTATTGTGGTACGACTCCAGCAACTTGTGGAGGTTGGGGTCGAAGAACTCATTGCCGTCGGCCTCTAGGACCGAACGCATGGATCGGGTTCTCGAGTGTAAGATGTCTCGGGGGGGTTCCTATGGTCAACCCAATTGGTAGCTTTAGTACCAACGGGGGTCCACCATCCATTGCGCCACTTTCTAGTTGGAGACAGAGGGCTCAACCTTCTGGAGAGGACTCAATGTGAGCTTGGGGCAAGTGCCCCAGCTCACGGGTGATGACTCCGCTTCGGATTTCCGGTTACTTGTGGAGGAATCACTCTTGGACTGGGAGGTATGGCACAACAAATAAAGATCAGGCGAATCAAGGGGGCCATACCCTTCTTTCGCGCGTTGCGGCGTTTGGACCTTCCAGTCCTTGCGGCCGATATCCACAGGTCTCTGAGGAGTGCCGGGACATTCTTGGGTCCCTTGGGTGAACAAGCCTGATGGAGGAACTTCTCAAGGCTAGGATCACACATGGGCTTCGTCCAGCTGGTCTGGTTTAGCCCCTCCTGCTCATGGCAGCGAAATGTTTCGCGGTGTAAAAACGCTACTGTTTGTTCCACTTTTTTGGTTTCGGATGACTTGTTCTCCTTGTCGCCTGTCAAATTGAACCCCGATGGTCGCCAAAGGTACAACAAATGCATTTTGTGCACCAAATCAATTTTTATCGATGCGGAGCAAAAAGTTGATGTATGCCGCCCAAGACATGCTACATACACATTTCTATACCGTAGATTGCAGTGCTTGGTTACAGAACACCACACACACCAATTGCACAAACTGAATACTGAGTTTTGGTCGAAACTGCATGTATCTGTTTTTGGACCTGGATGGGTGTTGTTTGTCTTTGTAGCAGTAGGCGTGTTTATTACAAGAGGCTATGTGTTTTGATAAACGTCGATCAAGAATCTGGTTCGACGTTGATCACGATCCCTGATGGCCCGCAATCAAGAATTTTCACTGCTAGAAGTATTGCACAAAGCATTTTTTTTATGTCGGATCTCAGGGGATCTCTTACTAACGATGTTGTCTAGACCTGTGCACAACAAACGAAAACAAGAGGATTAAAACTTAGAGTGTCATTTACAAGAAAAATTCATTGTATATTCGCAATACGTTTTGTTGTTCAATAACCATATTTTATTACAAGAAACTATGTGTTTTGATCGACGTCGATCAAGAATCTTGTTCGACGTTGATCAAGATCCCTGATGGACGGCAATCAAGAATTTTTACTACAAGAAGTATTGCAGTATGCATGTTTTTTATCTACGTCGATCAACATTTGTTACTTTGATGCTAAGCACGCTATAGTCACTCCCTTTCCTCCTCGGATCTCATAAAATTTCTTACTACGATGTTGTCTACACCTTTGCACAGCAAATGAAAGCAAGAGGATTAAAACTTAGGGTGTCATTTGCAAGAAAGATTCATGGTATATTCGCAAGACGTTTTGTTGTTCAATAAGCAAGATAGGGTCATATTCATACTGCCCCTTTTTGTAATTAGAGTACTCTAAAGAATCTAAAGGCATCCATTAAGCGAGAGAATTTTATCCATTTGCACCAAAAGTCTTGATCAATTCCGATCAAAAATGATTTCGTACGGGTTTCGAAAAATTTTTTCAATGATTGGTTTGCTAGAAATCTTTAACGTGCTCCAAGAAGCCCCCCCCCCCCTTTCTTGACTACACGAAACATGAGGAGTTTATTGGTTTCTGCATGTGCTTTTTCTTTTTACAGATGGTGGGCGTTGAGGACCCCGCTCCTCACCGCCCTTTGTGCACATTAGCACCCCCAAGAACCTCTCTCCGGCGCAAAAACTACGTACAAGGACAGATGAGAGGCACTATTCCGCGCTTCGCACGATGAAGTTCCTTCTTAGTGTGGCAAAAAATGTTGTAAAGGCGCCGTGTCTTCAAAAACGCCTACCAAGATATGCTTCAACAACATAGGCTACACCGAAAAGACTTGGGAAAAATGGACTGCGGCCCAATGCGGCGAGGCATTTCTCATGTTAGACAATGCATCGTACCATGCCCTGCCCTTACGGGTGTGTTTGTAATGCCATCTCAGTCTCAACCATCCTGACATGTTGTGCATTCGGATGCATCTATAACTTTTTGCTTCCCATGCCTTCAATCTGGCGCCACATCAATTAACCTTAGTAGTGTTCTTCAACACATTCGGATCCCCATGGCCGAGGTTGCCGCACATATCCTTTCCAAACTAAGAATTGCCATTTTGGGATGAGAGGACTTCTCAGTCGCTAGAGCATGGTTTTTCGCCGGTAGCCCTGTCGCTGAGCTTCTTGGCCAGTTTAAAAGGTTCTTTGATCGCCAAACAATTTTCCTAATCACGGACATCCACATCTCTGCATGTTCAACGAGCATTTCACTTGTCTCTGCAATGCATGTAGAAAAGCGAACTATGGAGGCATTGAAGTCAATGATCTTAAGACAAATTTGTTTCCGTCTTTATGAAAGCAATCTCGTTGCTGGGAGACAACTAGCCTCATCCACAAATGAACCTTCATTTTTGCCAATTTTGATTGAAACATTTTCGGCGCTCTCGGAATTAAGTCCATTGCTTTGGTGGCCAAGAAGCTAGCGAAGTTCTTCACACAACCCACCGCAATCCTGTTACTCTCGTCCGTGAATGTCAAGGGCATGCATGTCACGGGACACCCTTTGTTATCGTAGCAACGATGACAATGGCCTTGTCACCATCCAATGGGTGTGCATAGGAATACGGTTGGCCCATCAACTTCTAAAATTCTTGCCGTCATACAAAGGAGATTCTATTACTCAGATCGACAAACACCGGGAACAGCCTAAAACCTAAGGGCAGATTCGGCGTTTGCTGACTTTCGGTCCCCGGTGGACCTCGTTGGCGCCGCATGTTCCGACCCGTAGCGGCGGCTCCACAAGGGCGCAGGTCGGCAGAAAACCATACCACGAAAGTGACTCTCACAGTATTGTATGGCTTGGGCTCCACCAAGAAACACGTTTTGACACTGATATCGTTCCTCCCCATGGCAATGGCCTACGACATTTGCAGCCCAATCATCAAGTGATACTTCATCTTTCATAACGTGCCGTGTGAGAAATCTGTGCAAAAAGGTGGAAAACCTATGTTATCGGTTGCCGGGTCAATATCACTAAATGGAAGAATGCTTCACTTGCACATGGTTCAAATCTCACGCCCGAACCACAAGTGCGCGTCATCTTTGCACCATACCCTTCTTTCGAAAGCAATGATGGCAACTCAATACACCGGTGTTTCAGAATGTTGGTATCCAACCATACCTCATCGCTGCCTTGTTGAACCCAATGCGGTCAAGGAGCATATACTTTCGTCTTTCGGTGACCCTTTTTTTCGAACCTGCATGTCATGGAGTCCGTTGCGTCACGTCTTTCTTCATGTGTCTTTGTTTACCATGGTCCACGATGCCGATTGGCGGTGAACTCAAGACAAAAGACTTGGTAGCCCTCGTGGTCGCTGCCGCGCCGCTTTGCAAATGCAAACAAAAAACCATGAGAACACAACTTCCTGAAGAAACAATCTCAATGCCCAGTTTTGCCTTGTCGTGGTAGACTGAGTAATGTGCAATGCACGATGCTGTGTTAGATCACATTACGGCGCTTGCTACGCCAGCTAGTGCCATCAAATGGCACCAACTACAAAGGACACCCTGCCAACTTGAGGTGGTGGTATCAGATAAACGGATCCCCGAATCCCTACATTGCTTGAGCAAAGTGCATTCAAATTAATTGGACAGTTGCAATGCAGGTTTCAGCATTACATAGAGGTTACACCTATGGACCATTTCTTCGGAGAAAAATACCCAGAATATAAAAACAAACGAAAACTTGGGGAATCATTCTTTCTGAGTCTGAGGCCGTTTTTCTGCCAAAACTGAAATCTATATGTATGGTCTTGTTTTCTCAAACCCATATGCGCCACTTCCAACCATGGAAAATGCAGCTAGAATCCCAAAATTCCAAACACTCCAAACACGAAAAATATGTTTCAAGACTCTGATACATGCCCAAGACCATCACACTACCGCTCCAACCACTCCCCTATTATGCTCCAACCACTCCCCTATTACGTACATGCTGTACATACATGCAATACCATGTAAACTGGATGTGGCGTATTGTTTGGCATACTCTCAATCTAATTTCTTGAACTTTTCTTTTGTCGCTTTCGATCAACAAATGCAGCAAAAAGCATAAATGAAGACATAAGCAAGCATGAAACGTGTCAACATGCATAAAGAAATATCTATTGTGCATGCATAAATTTGTACTTTGGTGGTGACTAAGATGCCACCATTCTGAGGATCCAAAAACACAAAACCCAGAAAACCCCATGACACTTTTACGCGTGTCCAAAACCCCCCATGACATTTTTTTTGTCTTTCTTTTTTTTCTGCCAACTAATTCCTCATGCTCCTGAAATGCAACAAATGCAATACACCATGCATCATCCACCAGAAATGGAACAATGGACATCACACAAGAAATCAAACCCTCATGGAATGGCATCGCCATTGCTCAAGGGGCTGTCCTGATATTCACTGTCAGCATGCTGAAAAAAGAACGCCTATGGCAGATGCACAAATGTGGCAGTGTGACTGCTGCTGAAACTGAGTGTGTAAATATCGTATTGCACTGACAGTAAATTTGCAGACCAAGAAAAAGTAAATAGAAATATGCCTCACTTCCTTGCATGTGCCAAGGCCTATTGAAATCGCCGGAATATCTCTGTGCACACAACCATACAGGCCTGCACTTGCCATACCTCCAACACCAAACAACCTGTGTACAACCTATTGCTTCACGCACCCCCACCTGAACCATGCACCACTAAGACACATCTGTAGGCGCTGATAAGCACTCATATCAGATGTCTTGGTTGTGGCTTGTGTCCATACACAACCATTCCACTCAATCGGGACTCCGGCAAAATTGCCCATGAACCTTATAAACTATAGCAATACAACCAGCATTTCAACAAAACCTTAATTAGACAGAGCCAGGCTTGGGTTAGAATATAGCACTTCGCCATGCAATTCAGTAGAACCCAGTGCTGTGTCAATGTGACCGAGCGCTGTCATCTTGCATGCATAATAAATCTTGTGCCTTGTTCCAAGCATTCTGTTGCTGCCACTGACTTTTGGATGTGGATTATTTGCCCTGATGAGCACCAAATGAAGCCAGTCGCTGATGGCGCTCATCCTCAAGAACCTTCATGGATTGCCAAGTTTCAAATGAAAGCTCACTTTCACCTTTGGATAATGACAGCAGCCTGTATCAGATGAGGTAGGGCTGCCCAAGAATGCCACGCAAGGAGATACGAAGCAACATCAGGGAAACAAGGAAAAAGCTGCTGCACCGTGCTGAAGGCTTGCTTCTAACCAAGCACCCACGGTTACCCGAGTAAATCTGAGCCGCCATGGCACACTGCAGCACACTGTACGTTTCAATTTCCAAAAGCTGTAAAGGCTCAAGATGTAACCCCACACCCTGCCAAATGCCTACTTGAGACCCCGGGGGTGTTTTGGTAGAAATTGGTAGGAATTCGTTTTTTTGTCGAAAACGGGTTTTTTTTTGGGATGCACCACATCTGTTTTTGAAGGTTCCTGGGGTAGTATTTGACGTGGTTTCTTCGTTCAATTGAAAGAATCCCGTCGATTGGTGCACTGCTGGTTGCCTGGTCAGTATTTTTGTGCACCAAAGGCAGAAAAATTTGAAAATAGATGGAAAACCACCTTGAGAGTGCCTCCAGTTTGATGGGACACATTTCGACCCACGATCGTCTCAAGACAAGGAATGACATTTTGCGCCATGAACAACAATGTATGTCAACAAAAGAACAAGAACCATTCAATTAATGAAACGGAGTAAGCACATGGTGGGCCACATGTTGTTTTTCACTGTTCTGTGTGTGGTAGCTCCAAAATGGAAGTTTCCAAAACTTGCTTATTTGATATTGTGACCTGTCACAATATCCATCCAAGCTATGTAAATCATGTTTTACCGTGTTTGTGTCGGGAGGGGGTGTACCACAGGAGTGACACACCACCTCCTGCAATTTTTCACTTTGGGCAGCTCAAAAAGGGAAAGTTTGGAAACCTTTTTTGTGATCTTATGACCACCTAAAATGACCATCCAAGCCATGCAAAGCACGTTTTAGGCCGTATTCATGTGGTTTTCACCCTTTTTGGGTATTAGGTCCGGCAATCTCCCAAGGGAGTGGTTGGTACACAACCTCCTTTAGGCAGTATTCATCCACTTTTGACATTTTTGGGTATTGGGTGTGTTTGGGGGTTCTCCCAATGGATTGGTTTGTACACAACGTGCTTACAGAGTTTTTCAACCCAAGCAGCTTAAAAATGGAAGTTTGGGACCTTATTTGGTTGATTTTTTTGACCAACTAAAATTACCATCTAAGGTATGTAAAGCATGTTTTAGGTAGTCTTCATGTGTATCTTACCCTATTTGTGTATTTGGTGAGGGGGGGTCTCTGAATGGCTTGGCATGTACACAAGCTGCATATGCATATTTCAGTCTTAGCAGCTCAAAAAGAGAGGTTTTCAGAATTTTTTTTGTGACCCTCTTTAATGACCATCCAAATTATGAAAAGCATGTTTCACTCGGTATTCATGTGTTTTCTACCCTATTTGAGTATTTGGTGTGGGTAGGGAGGGGTCTCCCAACGGACTGGTACACAACCTGCTTATGCAGTCCTTCATCCTAATCAGCTCAAGAATTGAAGTTTCCGAAGTTTGTTTGTGGTATAGTGGCCACCTACAATGGCCATCCCAGCTATGTTGAAGCAACTTCGGGCTTTTTTTTATACAAATATGGGGTGTTTGGGTCTCACTTGGTTGTGCATTGCTTGGTGCAGGTTTTTTGCGACGTGGATTTGCTAAACACAATAGAAGTGTTCAAACTCGCCTCGCCAAGGTTGTTAGATCAAAGCAACGCACACATTCATATGGGGGAATCGCCACCTGCCCCCTTTTGGGGCCTATTCGCGTACCCTACCTCAAGGGGTTGAATTCTTTGTTTAACCAATTGAAAAGTGATTGTTTTGTCCAATAAATGCATGCCCCAATGAGCATTGCCCCCCTCCACCCCACCCCACTTGAAAAGCATTTTCTTAGTTTTGGGGGGGCGAAAATCTGCAAAAGCAAGTTGTGCGCACACATGTAAGCGATTATGGGTGGAGAACAGCCATTTCGCGTCTTTCACACTGCCCTCTCAGCAGCCTTAGGCAAAGCTAGAGACAACAAAAATTCTCTCTCCTTTTGGATATGTTGGCACAACGTCCCCACTTGCACCCCTTAGAGTGGGTACCACGCGGTCCCTAAGGTGGCAAAAAACACCCAAACATCAAAAACTTGCATAAATTGCACAGGTGGTCGTCCCGCTCCGCCCTATACAAACCCTGTGGAGACGGTTCCCACAAATATTTTTTCAGCTCAAAATAAAAACACAAGGGATTCAAGGTTTTTGACCGCAAAAAGGGAGGGGGGTCATTGCTTGAACATTTTTGACACCACCCTAGCCCCACCCCCACCCCCACCCCCGCCCTTAGTAGCTCAAAAATGGAAGTTTACGAAAGATATTTATTTGATATTGTGACCTGTCACAATATCCATCCAAGCTATGTAAATCATGTTTTACCGTGTTTGTGTCGGGAGGGGGTGTACCACAGGAGTGACACACCACCTCCTGCGATTTTTCACTTTGGGCAGCTCAAAAAAAGAAGTTTGGAAACCTTTTTTGTGATCTTATGACCACCTAAAATGACCATCCAAGCCATGCAAAGCACGTTTTAGGCCTTATTCATGTGTTTTTCACCCTTTTTGGGCATTGGGTGCAGCGATCTCGCAAGGGAGTGGTTGGTACACAATCTCCTTTAGGCGGTATTCATCCATTTTTGACATTTTTGGGTATTGGGTGTGTTTGGGGGTTCTCCCAATGGATTGGTTTGTACACAACGTGCTTACAGAGTTTTTCAACCCAAGCAGCTTAAAAATGGAAGTTTGGGACCTTATTTGGTTGATTTTTTTGACCAACTAAAATTACCATCTAAGGTATGTAAAGCATGTTTTAGGTAGTCTTCATGTGTATCTTACCCTATTTGTGTATTTGGTGAGGGGGGGTCTCCGAATGGCTTGGCATGTACACAAGCTGCATATGCATATTTCAGTCTTAGCAGCTCAAAAAGAGAGGTTTTCAAACATTTTTTGTTCATATTGTGACCCCCTTTAATGACCATCCAAGTTATGAAAAGCATGTTTAACGTGGTATTCATGTGTTTTCTACCCTATTTGAGTATTTGGTGTGGGTAGGGAGGGGTCTCCCAACGGACTGGTACACAACCTACTTATGCAGTCCTTCATCCTAATCAGCTCAAGAATTGAAGTTTCCAAAGATTGTTTTTGGTATCGTGACCACCCACAATGGCAACCACACTGGCCATCCAAGCTATGTTGAAGCATGATGCAGCCTCCATTTAGGTGTTTTTTTTTTACAAGTATGGGGTATTTGTGTCTCACTTCGTTGTGCATTGTTCGGGGTAGGTTCTTTGCGATGTGGATTTGCTAAACACAACATAAGTGTTCAAACTCGCCTCGCCAAGGTTGTTAGCTCAAAGCTAGGCGCCCATTCATATGGGGGAATCGCCACCCGCCCCCTTTTTGGGCCCATTCGCATACCCTACCTCAAGGGGTTGAATGGTTTGTTTAACCCATCGTAAAGTGATTGTTTTGTCCAATAAATGCATGCCCCAATAAGCATTGCCCCCCCACTTGAAACCCATGTACTTTGAGTTTTGAGGGACGAGGGTGGGGCTTGGGTGGTGTCAATAATGTTCAAGCAATGACCCCCCCACCTTTTTTGGGTCCAAAACCTTGAATCCCTTGTTTTTTGATTTTGAGCCGAAAAAATATTTGTGGGAACCGTCTACACAGCGTTTGTACGGGGCGGAGCGGGACGTCCACTTGTGCAATTTATGCAAGTTGTCGCCATTTTTGATGTATCGGCGTTTTTTGCCACCTTAGTGACTGCGTGGTACCCACTCCAAGGGGTGCAAGTGGGGATGTCGTGCCAACATATCCAAAAGGACACCTTTGGTGTCTCTAGCCTTGCCGAAGGCTGGTGAAGGGCAGTGTGAAATACGCGAAATGGCTGTTCTCCACCATTAATGGCTCACATGTGTGCACACAACCTGCTTTTGCAGATTTTCACGCTTGGTAGCTCGAAAATCAAAGTTTCAAAAACTTGTTTATTTGATATTGTGACCTGTCACAATATCCATCCAAGCTATGTAAATCATGTTTTACCGTATTTGTGTGCGGCGGGAGGGGGTGTACCAAGGCAGCGGTACACCACCTTCTGCAATTTTTCACATTGGGCAGCTCAAAAAGGGAAAGTTTGGAAACTTCTTTTTGTGATCTTCTTATAATATGACCACCTAAATTCACCATCCAAGCTACGTAAAGCACGTCTTAGGCTGTATTCATGTGTTTTTCACCCTTTTTGGGCATTGGGTGCAGCGATCTCGCAAGGGAGTGGTTGGTACACAACTTGCTTTAGCCAGTGTTAATCCATTTTTTGACATTTTCGGGTATTGCATGTGTTTGGGGGTTCTCCCAATGGATTGGTTTGTACACAACGTGCTTACAGAGTTTTTCAACCCAAGCAGCTTAAAAATGGAAGTTTGGGACCTTATTTGGTTGATTTTTTTGACCAACTAAAATTACCATCTAAGGTATGTAAAGCATGTTTTAGGTAGTCTTCATGTGTATCTTACCCTATTTGTGTATTTGGTGAGGGGGGGTCTCCGAATGGCTTGGCATGTACACAAGCTGCATATGCATATTTCAGTCTTAGCAGCTCAAAAAGAGAGGTTTTCAAACATTTTTCGTTCATATTGTGACCCCCTTTAATGACCATCCAAGTTATGAAAAGCATGTTTAACGTGGTATTCATGTGTTTTCTACCCTATTTGAGTATTAGGTGTGGGTAGGGAGGGGTCTCCCAACGGACTGGTACACAACCTACTTATGCAGTCCTTCATCCTAATCAGCTCAAGAATTGAAGTTTCCAAAGATTGTTTTTGGTATCGTGACCACCCACAATGGCAACCGCAATGGCCATCCAAGCTATGTTGAAGCATGATGCAGCCTCCATTTAGGTGTTTTTTTTTTACAAGTATGGGGTATTTGTGTCTCACTTCGTTGTGCATTGTTCGGGGTAGGTTCTTTGCGATGTGGATTTGCTAAACACAACATAAGTGTTCAAACTCGCCTCGCCAAGGTTGTTAGCTCAAAGCTAGGCGCCCATTCATATGGGGGAATCGCCACCCGCCCCCTTTTTGGGCCCATTCGCATACCCTACCTCAAGGGGTTGAATGGTTTGTTTAACCCATCGTAAAGTGATTGTTTTGTCCAATAAATGCATGCCCCAATAAGCATTGCCCCCCCACTTGAAACCCATGTACTTTGAGTTTTGAGGGACGAGGGTGGGGCTTGGGTGGTGTCAATAATGTTCAAGCAATGACCCCCCCACCTTTTTTGGGTCCAAAACCTTGAATCCCTTGTTTTTTGATTTTGAGCCGAAAAAATATTTGTGGGAACCGTCTACACAGCGTTTGTACGGGGCGGAGCGGGACGTCCACTTGTGCAATTTATGCAAGTTGTCGCCATTTTTGATGTATCGGCGTTTTTTGCCACCTTAGTGACTGCGTGGTACCCACTCCAAGGGGTGCAAGTGGGGATGTCGTGCCAACATATCCAAAAGGACACCTTTGGTGTCTCTAGCCTTGCCGAAGGCTGGTGAAGGGCAGTGTGAAATACGCGAAATGGCTGTTCTCCACCATTAATGGCTCACATGTGTGCACACAACCTGCTTTTGCAGATTTTCACGCTTGGTAGCTCGAAAATCAAAGTTTCAAAAACTTGTTTATTTGATATTGTGACCTGTCACAATATCCATCCAAGCTATGTAAATCATGTTTTACCGTATTTGTGTGCGGCGGGAGGGGGTGTACCAAGGCAGCGGTACACCACCTTCTGCAATTTTTCACATTGGGAAGCTCAAAAAGGGAAAGTTTGGAAACTTCTTTTTGTGATCTTCTTATAATATGACCACCTAAATTCACCATCCAAGCTACGTAAAGCACGTCTTAGGCTGTATTCATGTGTTTTTCACCCTTTTTGGGCATTGGGTGCAGCGATCTCGCAAGGGAGTGGTTGGTACACAACTTGCTTTAGCCAGTGTTAATCCATTTTTTGACATTTTCGGGTATTGCATGTGTTTGGGGGTTCTCCCAATGGATTGGTTTGTACACAACGTGCTTACAGAGTTTTTCAACCCAAGCAGCTTAAAAATGGAAGTTTGGGACCTTATTTGGTTGATTTTTTTGACCAACTAAAATTACCATCTAAGGTATGTAAAGCATGTTTTAGGTAGTCTTCATGTGTATCTTACCCTATTTGTGTATTTGGTGAGGGGGGGTCTCCGAATGGCTTGGCATGTACACAAGCTGCATATGCATATTTCAGTCTTAGCAGCTCAAAAAGAGAGGTTTTCAAACATTTTTCGTTCATATTGTGACCCCCTTTAATGACCATCCAAGTTATGAAAAGCATGTTTAACGTGGTATTCATGTGTTTTCTACCCTATTTGAGTATTAGGTGTGGGTAGGGAGGGGTCTCCCAACGGACTGGTACACAACCTACTTATGCAGTCCTTCATCCTAATCAGCTCAAGAATTGAAGTTTCCAAAGATTGTTTTTGGTATCGTGACCACCCACAATGGCAACCGCAATGGCCATCCAAGCTATGTTGAAGCATGATGCAGCCTCCATTTAGGTGTTTTTTTTTTACAAGTATGGGGTATTTGTGTCTCACTTCGTTGTGCATTGTTCGGGGTAGGTTCTTTGCGATGTGGATTTGCTAAACACAACATAAGTGTTCAAACTCGCCTCGCCAAGGTTGTTAGCTCAAAGCTAGGCGCCCATTCATATGGGGGAATCGCCACCCGCCCCCTTTTTGGGCCCATTCGCATACCCTACCTCAAGGGGTTGAATGGTTTGTTTAACCCATCGTAAAGTGATTGTTTTGTCCAATAAATGCATGCCCCAATAAGCATTGCCCCCCCACTTGAAACCCATGTACTTTGAGTTTTGAGGGACGAGGGTGGGGCTTGGGTGGTGTCAATAATGTTCAAGCAATGACCCCCCCACCTTTTTTGGGTCCAAAACCTTGAATCCCTTGTTTTTTGATTTTGAGCCGAAAAAATATTTGTGGGAACCGTCTACACAGCGTTTGTACGGGGCGGAGCGGGACGTCCACTTGTGCAATTTATGCAAGTTGTCGCCATTTTTGATGTATCGGCGTTTTTTGCCACCTTAGTGACTGCGTGGTACCCACTCCAAGGGGTGCAAGTGGGGATGTCGTGCCAACATATCCAAAAGGACACCTTTGGTGTCTCTAGCCTTGCCGAAGGCTGGTGAAGGGCAGTGTGAAATACGCGAAATGGCTGTTCTCCACCATTAATGGCTCACATGTGTGCACACAACCTGCTTTTGCAGATTTTCACGCTTGGTAGCTCGAAAATCAAAGTTTCAAAAACTTGTTTATTTGATATTGTGACCTGTCACAATATCCATCCAAGCTATGTAAATCATGTTTTACCGTATTTGTGTGCGGCGGGAGGGGGTGTACCAAGGCAGCGGTACACCACCTTCTGCAATTTTTCACATTGGGCAGCTCAAAAAGCGAAGTTTTGGAAACTTCTTTTTGTGATCTTCTTATAATATGACCACCTAAATTGACCATCCAAGCTACGTAAAGCACGTCTTAGGCTGTATTCATGTGTTTTTCACCCTTTTTGGGCATTGGGTGCAGCGATCTCGCAAGGGAGTGGTTGGTACACAACTTGCTTTAGCCAGTGTTAATCCATTTTTTGACATTTTCGGGTATTGCATGTGTTTGGGGGTTCTCCCAATGTATTGTTTTGTACACAACGTGCTTACAGAGTTTTTCAACCCAAGCAGCTTAAAAATGGAAGTTTGGGACCTTATTTGGTTGATTTTTTTGACCAACTAAAATTACCATCTAAGGTATGTAAAGCATGTTTTAGGTAGTCTTCATGTGTATCTTACCCTATTTGTGTATTTGGTGAGGGGGGGTCTCCGAATGGCTTGGTATGTACACAAGCTGCATATGCATATTTCACTCTTAAAGGCTCAAACACAGAGGTTTTCAAACGATATTTTTTCATAATGTTACCCTCTTTAATGACCATCCAAATTATGAAAAGCATGTTTCACTCGGTATTCATGTGTTCATCACCCCGTTTCTTAGGCGGCCCTGAGCGAGTCACGAATGGTTGCCGGAAATGAGCCCGAGGCTCCATTTTCAAAACTGACTATACACTCCCTCTTTGTCACACGGTTTGGGTACCGTGTGGAATTAGGTGTGTCACTGCATAGTACCATGTTGCTGCCGAGAGTTGTATACATCACACGCAATGTACGGAACATGCATTAATCTTTGGACCTACGGAGGGTCAGTATCACCTATTTCTTTCACATGCTCTTTTTTCTTTTGTTATTTACGTGTCGGATACACAATACGAGCATGCTTGTAATGGATATTGGCAACAAGAACGCTCCGGAGAGCGTCCTGGTTCCAAAATTCCTCTACTACTCGCGTATTGTACTATGTTTGCATAATTGCCTCTTGACCACCCCGCAATGCATGAAATGTATTTCTTTGTACACTTTGCTTATTCATACCATGATTTATGGAATTTTATGGGATTTTTGAGCTATATAGGCTAAAAAAACTGCATAAGCATGTTGCGTACAAATCCCTTTAACCCCCCCCCCCCCGCACCCAATATGCAAACAATGTGGAAAACACATAAATACGGCCTAAAACATGCTTTACATACCTTGGATGGTCATATTGTGTGGTCACAATATCAAAAAAAATAAGCTTCGAAAAAACTTCGATTTTTGAGCTATGCAGCTATGCATAAGTAGGGTGTGTACCAATCCCTTGGGAGACCCCCCCCACCCAAAACGGAAATAGGGTGAACAACACGTAAATACGGCCTAAAACATGCTTTAGATACCTTGGATGGTCATATTGTATGGTCACAATATCACAAAAACAAGTTTCAAAAAGTTAGATTTTTGAGCTGCCCAAGGTGAAAAACTACAGCAGGTTGTGCACCGGCCCATTCACTCATGTAACCCATTGTTGGTGGAAGCAGCCATTTCGCGTCTTTGGCACCGGCATTGACCGGCCCTCGGCAAGGCTACAGGCTGCAAAAAATGTTCTCTCCTATCGTAGCAAGCATACATTGTCACAACATCCCCACTCACACCCCTCACAGTGGGTACAACGGGGTCACCGAAGTTGCCAAAACCGTAAACATAGCAAAAACGGCTAAAAGTGCATAAACTGCACGAGCGCTCGTCCCACTCCGCCCCATGCAAACCCCATGGAGTCAGGACCCGGAAAAACTTTTTCGGCTCAAAATAAAAAAAACCAAAAGATTCATGATTTTCGACCCAAAAAAGGGGGGGTCGATTTTTGACCCCCAACCAGCCCCCCCCCCCCCCACCTCCCTGAAAAGCTCCAAAAAGTGGGTTTCAAGCGGGGGGGGCTTGGCGGGACCAAGAACTCATTGGGGGATGCATTGAATCAACCAATTAATGATTTTACAAAGGGGTTAAACTAACAATTCAACCCCTTGGGGTAGGGTACGTGAATGGGCCCAAAAAGGCCCAAAATGGGGGGTATGTGGTGTTTTCCCCGATATACGCCTGCCTGGCTTTGATCTAACAACCTCGGCGAGGTGATTTGGCAAGTCCACCTCGCAAAGAATCCACCCCAAGCAAAGCACACAAAAAATAGGGGGAAAACGACATAAATACGGCCTAAAACATGCGTTACAGAGCTTGGATGGTCATTTTAAGTGATCACGGTATCAGAAGAATATGATTCAAAATTTTTGATTTTTGAGCTGCCCAGGGTGAAAAGCTGCAAAAGCAAGTTGTGTACCCATCCCTTGGGAGCCCCCCCCCCCCCCCCGACCTAATACCCAAATAGGGTTAAAAACACGTAAATACAACCCAAAACATGCTTTATATACCTTGGATGGTCATTTTAGGTGATCACAATATCCAAAAAACAAGTTGCGAAAACTTCGCTTTTTGAGCTGCGCAGCGTGAAAAGCTGCGAAAGCTGGTTGTGTACCCATCCTTTGGGAGACCCACCCCCCCACGTGCGCTCAGTACCATAATAGGGTGAAAAACACGTAAATACGGCCTAAAACATGCTTCACATACCTTGTATTGTCATTTTACATGATGACGGTATCAGAAAAAAGTTGTGAAAACTTCGAGCTTTGAGCTGCCCAGCGTGAAAAACTACATAAGCAAGTTGTGTACTAATCCCTTGGGAGACCCCCCCCGCCCGCCCAAAACCCAAATAGGGTGGAAATCACATAAATAAGACCTAAAGCATGCTTTACATACCTTGGATGGTCGTTTCAGGTGATCACAATATCAAATAAATAAGTTTCGAAAACTTCGAATTTTTGAGCTGCCCAAGGTGAAAAACCGGAGAAGCAGGTTGTGCACCGGCCCATTCACTAGGCCATTAATGGTGGAAATAGCCATTTCGTGTCTTTGGCACGGGTTTTGACCGGCTGTCGGTGGGGCTACAATCTGCAAAAAACGTCCTTTCTTATCCTAGTAGGCATATCACATGTCATATATCACAGGGCATGTCTATTTTTTTTCGATCCATGTAGAGGACTAAAGCAGTTCGTGACTTGCCGGTCTCGAACTTGTACTTGGGGTACATTCAGCTTTCTCCGTCTTGTTGATGCTTTGCAAGGGCTACGGGTCGTTTCACACGGAGCCAAATAGGTATGAGCCTGACATTGGAGGTTGCAGAACCGCTTTACCTCAAAAAACGACAAGTAGGTGGTTTTTGCAAGCACAACGTGGGAGAACATTTTTTGGGAGCCTCAATATACTTGGCATGCGTGGAGGCATTGTCAACAAGACCTCCTTGGCCCTTGGCAACCCCTCTTGGGGCTTTGCATGGGATTGAATGGTTCCTGACATGGAGGCACTCTCAATAAGTCGTCATTTGTTCTCATTTGTGCTCATTTGCTCATGTGCCTCCGACGTGTCATTTGGAGCCTCTGGTGTCGACTTGGAAGTGGACTTTTGAAGTGTCATTGGGAAGCTCTGGCGTCGACTTTGAAGTGGACTTTTGTAGGGTCATTTGGAGCCTGTGGTGTCCACTTGGAAGTCGCCTTTGGTAGCATCATTTGGAGCCTTTCAATGAGTTTGGCAACGCGTTTGGCCACGCCCTTTCGACGGGTTTGGGGGCGCGTTCGGCGACGCTTTTGGCACCCCCTTTGGACGCGTTTGGGGCCCTCTTTCCAAGCGCTTTGCAACGCCTTTTGATGCCACCTTTGGACGCGTTGGGCGACGCATTTGGCGCCGCCTTTCGATGCGTTCGGCGACGCGTTTGGCGCCGCCTTTGGGCGCGTTTGGCGACGCGTTTGACGACGTGTTTGACGACGCCCTTCGATGCCTTTGACGACGCGTTTCACGACACCCTTTGACGCGTTTGGCGACGCGTTTGGCGACACCTTTCAACGCGTTTGGAGATGCCTTTCCACGCGTTTGGCGATGCGTCTGAAGGGTGCCTTGGAGATACATGTTTGGATTTGAGCCCCTGGCCAAGGGAGCCTTGAGTTTTGAACGTTTGGTGCCCCTCGGCAAAGGGGCCTTATGGTGGGAGTTGGGAAAGAGATTAGGAAGCCCCCCCTCCCAACCCTTGATGAATCGACTTGGATGTGGATTTCATCTTCCCCACCCCTCAAAATAAGTCCGTATTTTTGGGTTTCTTTGCCTTCACTTTTAAGTGAGGAGGGCCACCTTTGCTTTCTTTTTGGATTTTTTCCTTGTTTTAGTGGCCTTTTGGGGACTTGAAAAAATCACTCGGACAAGCCTCTTGGGCTTTCGGTGGTGGTTTTCAAATAATGAGTATTTTTTTGCTTCTTGAAAAAAACAAGTCCCTTGTCTTGGGCTTTAGTTGGTCTCACTTTAAGTGAGTAGAGCCACCTTTGTTTCATTTTTGAATTTTTTTGCTTGTATTGGTGGCCCTATGGGGACTTGAAAAATTTATTTAGGCAACATGCTTTGAAAAAGAGAAGACACTTAAGATTGGATTTTTTTTACATGTAAATTATTTGATATCTCGATCCTTCCCTCAAACCCCCACACCACTCGTGGTGTAATTGGGTGGTGGGGTGGAACTTGGGTTTGAATAACCTCAAAACAAACCCCACCCTCACTTGGTTGGGTCACACGGGGCTAATCAGGGTTGTCAACCATATCTCTTTCCCTCTTGCTTTGCATGTTTGATTTGTTAAGCCTAACCCTCTGAGGCGCCTTGTGGGTGCCATGTGTTGAGCGCTCCTCAAGTGGGCGCTTGCAGGGGGCGCTTGAGTTGCGCTCCCCAAATGGGCGATTCAAAGGCGCTCTTCAAGTGGGCGCTTGCAGTGGGCGCTTGAGTTGCGCTCCCCAAGTGGGCGCTGCAAAGGCGCTCTTCAAGTGGGCGCTTGCAGTGGGCGCTTGAGTTGCGCTTCCCAAGCGGGCGTTGCAAAGGTGCTCTTCAAGTGGGCGCTTGCAGTGGGCGCTTGCGTTGCGCTCTCCAAGTGGGCGCTTCAAAGGCGCTCTTCAAGTGGGTGCTCGTCAATGGGCGCTTGAGAGCCCCCCCCCCGCCTTCCCCAACCTTTAAAAAAATCACAGGACACCAACAAACACACCATGATTTTCGATTTGTTTCATCAAACCAACTGAACACACTACACAATTAAATGAAACACCAACCACAACCCCTTTTATTTCGTTGAGTTCTTCAATAAACTACATCTCCACACACAAAGAAATATTGCTCTTTCTCCCCTCAAACGTCTCCACAGCTACCCCACCCTCCCCGTATGCGTCGGAGTCAACACTTAGTATTGGTGGATACCCCCGGGTCATTTTACTGCCTCCGTTCATTTTTTTGGGAAAGGGGACATTTTCAGGGACAAAGGGGTACCTAGTTCTACCCCCGACCTTCGAGACGCGAGATGCGACCTTGACTTTGTTCTTTTCCCTTCAACGTAGTGTTGGTGGATACCCCCGGGTTATCCCAGGTGTCAGTGGGCCAGGTATATCCCGGCTTAGTATCCCCGGTTCTCCCCCTGTAGGGCAGGGTAAGTGAGGGGAGGCGCTGTGAAGCGCCGGTACTGTAATAGAGGTAGGCATTCCATTAGATGCAGGCCGGAGACCTAACGTGTTTTGTGTTTTGGTTGTTCTACCCCTCCCCACCCCACATGGTCACACACACTGCACGTGACCCACAAATGGTGTGCATTTATGACCCCATGTGTTTGCATGATCACCTTTGAGTGTCCATTGATGGCTTGTCCCTTCTTTTCTCTTTTCGAGCAATTTTACACCACCTTCCACCAGAATTTTACGGTGCGACGCTTGTGCAGTCATTAATGAATTGGCAATTTGTTTATCCCTGCAGTAAGTGTGGTGAGTTCCCTGCAGTGCGGTGAATTCATGCCGTGAGTGTCGTGAGTGTCAAGGATTGTTTCCACCCACGTTGGCTGCCAATAAGTTCAGCCCAAAAGGAAGGGGGCCTCGTCCACCCCGAAGTGTAACCCCCCCGAAATCGTTGTCAGGGTTCGGTGCATTGCGACATGCGCCTGAGGCGCGACTGTCGGTTGGGGGGCCCATCATCATCAAGTGTGAGTCCGGGGTGATGGCCCGCAGACTCCACATAGTGCCGTGTGGACTGACTGCACAGAGTCCCGTCTGTTTGGACTTTTTAGGTTGTTGCGTGGCGCCTTGTTTCCCTGATGGTATAATGCTTTTAGTACGTCGGTGTTGACCCGAAGGTCCAGGTTAGATTCCTGGTTGGGGATTATGTTGGGAACCTCACGTAGTGATGTGCCGATGGGGGCATGGGAACCGACCTTGAGTAGTGGTACAATGTTCCGTCGGTTTTTCCACATTTGTGGTGTGTCACTACATCCATTGGAATACACCCCCCCCCCACCATCAATTCCCGTAACATAAACATACAAATTTGAATTTGACAAATGCTATGGTGGGGTCTTGAGTGCTGCCGTTTGTCTTAGGCGGCTCTATACGCACGTAGCAAAATTGCCACAATTCCCAAATGGGTACCACCCCAAAATGGGGGCTGAAAAACCACTTTAAAAAATTGCACAATTGTGCTTTGCAGGGAACACCCCCAAAAACCTGTGAATTATCCAAAATGACTGTGTGTAGGGGGTACAACATGTGCCAGTCAAAAGTCATGTATCCCCTCCAAATTTGGGCACTGCAGTGTCCATCCAAAGAAAAATCCAATTCTTCCAAATCATCCGCTGCTGCATTTCAAACCATACCCTAAAATGCAACCTAAAAAATGAAGCAAGGAGGACAACAGGCAAACACATGCAAAACTATGGTTTGCTTTTTGTTACCGCGTCTGCTGACCCAGTCACTGTGATTGTATGCGAAGCGTCAAGAATAATGCACCACCAGTGGTGCCGACCAACAACAGAGGCGCCGCCAGTGCAGCCAATGCAATAATAAATGACGGCAACAATGCCTGCAAAAGAAATGGCGCAGCAGGGGTAAAAAAATGGCAAGTCGCTGAATTTGGGCACTGCAGCGCCCAAAATTACCAAAACATGAAGAAGGGCACCAGTCTCACACTTGCATAGAACAGGACGCGCGACAGTGTGCAAATCGAGGCGAAAAAACTACTGACATGGACACAGGCAGTGCCAACCGCACAACGCAGTCTACTTCTTCCTTGGTGCAGCCTTCTTACCCTTGGCCTGACCTACTTTGGCGTGAAACATATTGAGGGGGGTACTGTCCTTGGCCTTTTTGGCTGGCCTTTTGGGGGGATCATCAACCTCATCCCCACTGTCGTCGGAGGACGGCTTCTTCTTGCTGGGGGTGCTCCTCTTCTTGCTGTCACCACCTCCGACCAGCACGATCTCGTCATCCTCCTCTTCCTCCACATCGTCCCCCCCCTCCTCATCTTCCCCTTCCCTAGGCCGCTGTACCACAACTGGCATACAGTCCCTAATCCTTGGCATCCAAGCGTCCCAGTTAACCAAGTAGACACAGTCCATCTCCTGCACATACGCCGCTAGCTGTTCACAGAACTCGTTAAACAAACCCTGGCGGCCAGTGAAGCAAGCTGCCAGACAGGGGGACTCAGGAAGGCAGGACAGGAGCTGTGCTGGCAATACAGCCGATGCTGTCAAAAGCAGGAGCCAGACTTCATCCTCGGACTGTCTGTCGCATCGGGTAACAATACCAAGCACACCTCCTGGAGCCCGTGAATAATAGAGACAAGGTCGGGGGTAGCGGACACAGTTAGGTCTGTGAGAAAAAAGGGGGTCCAAGCTGGGCTGGTAACATTAGCCCGTCGTATGTCCGAGGGACATTGAACATGTTGAAGGCGGATGGGGTCGTCCATCAACCCTTGCAAGCCATCAATGAAGTTTTTATGGCTCTGCACCAACAAGTCTGCAGTGTACCCAATCCTCTGCCGCAAGACCGAGAGGCTAGGAAAAGACGGCATAACGTCGACATGTCGTTTCAAGAGTATGATAGCACCAGCTGTACAATTAAGGGACCGGTTCTCATTACCAGGCACAGGCCGGAAGTTACGTCTATAAAAATTATCAAACCACAGAACAGCGGGTTTACCTTCCAAGGTCTCCCAAAGACTGGTGCACGCAGCTGCTCCTTGAACTGCAAAGGAGGGTACATTGTAAGAACATTGACCCATGTGAGCCAAACACCTACGTTGCACACGACTCTTGGGTTGAACACCTACAGCCCTCTTGGCACGTGGACGACACCTCTTGTGTAGAACAGACCATATATTAAAAATCTCTTGCTCAGCAACACGGAACCATTGGTCCGGCAGACAATTAACGGTCCGCCTGTCCCTTTGTTGGATGTATTCACCATTAGACCGCCTACTTCTCCACTCCAACCGGAGATCTAACACCCACGTACAAAACGCATCGGCACCCTTATCCACACCCACAGCCTCAGATAGATCCTCCTTTGAAGCATATACCTTCGAACTAAGGAACTGCCGGAAGGGAGCCGCATCCATGGACAAAAGTCCTGTTCGCAGGCAGCAAAGGTAAGGGGACAAAGAAAACAGAGGCACCATCACAAAACAAACCTGATGCGGCATAGACCAAAAGCTGCTAGCGAAGATCCAAACAATGTATCCCCCAATGGACGTGGGACGTTCCAAAGCCTGGGTACACTCCAAGGTGGCAGTCAGACAACCGGCAATATATTTCCAATGAGCAGAGGATGAGTACCAACGTCCGATGATTCATATGTCCTTTGTCAAGTGTTACGCAATGGGAACCAATAGGAGTGAAATACGGAGTTTTCAATTTTTGGGACACTGCACTGCCCAAAAGTACTGGAAGTCCATTTTCAAGTGCACATTTGGACAGGAATGGAAGTGATTGGGCAAGGTACATTGTACGTGGCCTTCCGAGTATAACACCGCGGTGCAATGACCCATGGATAACGGGTATGCCAAGTTTTGATGCATGCTGCTGCAGTATGACATCACCTGTGGAGATGACTACAGAGGTGTACTGGAGAACCCGCTGAAAAAAGCCATTTCAAATTTTTGGGCACTGCAGTGCCCAAAAATTTTAAATGATACAATTTTCAGCCCGGAATAGGGGGTGTATACATACACCTCTGGAAGCAACAAAAGGCGAGGTTGTTGTATCCCACGATGAAAATCCACGTGGGGTTGGCCGAAAAAATGATATCCTTTTTTAGGTGCAAAAAACGGATGTTGAAATCGCCATGAATCGTGCCTTTTAGCAACGAAGTCTACGTGCGTATAGAGCCGCCTAAGTTTGTTGGGGATTTGTTGTGGGGTTGCTTATGGTGTGGGGAGCGTCGACGAAAAGAGTAGATCCACCCATCCCCGGCCCCCCCTTCCCTCGGTGACGCTACATGGTGGGCTGTGACGCCTTGTAGTGTTGGTGGCTCAAATGGGCATGGGTTATTGCTCTTCCAGGGTGGTCCGCCATACTCTTGTGGGTTCAATGGCCTACAATGGAAGTCGAGTATGGCATAGGCGTGGCCGTCCCATAGTGGTTCTCCTCCCAGCGCCACCCTGCCCCCGGTTTTTCGTATCAAGTAGCAAGTACACACCTTGCCCCCCCCCCCCCCCTACCCTCTATCTTCGATCCGTTGAGGTATGGAGGGTTCCATTGTCGTGCAGGTTTGTCAATTGTCTTGTGTCCTCCGGTTGCGTCGGGTACCCGGACGCAAGGCACCGGCCTCTTTGGGCCGTGGCGCGTCAAGGGGTCCGCTCATATCATATTCTCGGGATGACTTTCTCTAATCCTCCGTTGCCTTGGGATGGGCTTACCTATCCATGTTTGTGAGTGGGTCGAGGGCATAACACACCCCTTCCCCCGCGTTTTCTTTGCATCCTGGCTCCATGCCTACCATCAAGCTCCGCCCCACTTGAGGCGCGTAGCGCCGAAAGGAGAGGCGTTGCTTGGGGTGTGGAATCAACCCCCTACCCCTACTCCCTGCCTTTCCCATGATCTTAGGATGGTTGTGAAGAGCTAATTTTTCGGAGGTAGCACTATGTGAATTCTGATGCCTCCACGATTCTTTTCATTTTAAGGTATTTAAGCTAGTGAACCTGCCCGCTTGGCGGTTGTGCCAGTAACTAGACAGGCAACGCATGTTACATGTGTGTGGGCATAGTGATATGAAATGTGAGCCCTAGATGAAATGTGAAGCCAATGGTTAGTTTTATTTGGTATAAAACATTTGGACATACATCCTCCTATCTCATTTGTTGGTGTTAATTAGTGGCGTTGTAGTGTGGTAGTGGTAAATTTTTTTTCCTCCATAGAGGAACATGGTTCATGACCAGCCCCCCCCTCGCTACCCCCCGGCCAAACTAACATTACACACCTATGTCCGCAATTCAAGTGCCGTGTTTTGACGAGTTTGGTGATTTGGCACGACGGTTTGGGCTGTGTGGAATAGTTGAAGCGAGAGGGTTGTGGGTAGACACAATTTTTCGTTTGCCTCAAGCCCTAAGGGTCCTACTTTTTTGGAGATTCATTGGGCTATTTCAACTCAACGATTGAGTAAAGCTAGCTAACGATATTTTCTCTCCCAAGACGATTTTTGGTGGATTTTCATATTTCACATGCGCCGCTTTTGTTTAATGAGCTCTATTTTCTTTGTTAAGGAATTCGGGAATGGCCCTTTGCTAACATGGCTATGTGCCATGTGCCCCCCTCCCCAATATTAAGGTGGGCTCCGGGCGCAAGGCAACGACGTCCATTGGGTTGTGGCGTGTCCGGGAGTCCAAATGCAAGATTCAAGGTTGGTTAGCCTCCCTTCCCTATGGTGACCTTCCATGTGCTAACCATCCTTTTGCCTTACCTCATAACCCTAACCTACCATCCCACCTCCCCCGAAACGGGTTGCCCTTTCGCCCCCTCCCCACCTCCCCTTACCATGATAAGACGCTCACCCATACCCTAGCTCCGGCCCTCCGACAAATTTTGGCGGTTGTGGCGTTGCTTGGTGGTGGGTGGTGGTAGGACAAGCAAACCCCCCCCTCACAGTTTTTTCCTGCTTAGGTACAGATTGAGTAGGTGAACTTGTGAGGGCTACCCACGGGCGTAGGTGGCTGCAGTGGACCTCAAAATGGTTCCACAATTTGCTTTGGGTCCCAAGGGACTACCAGAATTTTACGAAACTGATTTTTTGATATGTTTTGGATTTTTGGTGAAATTCCTGGTCGTACCCATGAAATCAGCCAGCTTGCCGGCCACCCAGCCCCCCCCCCCCTCCCCTATTCTAACCTAGCATGTATGTAGAGCTTGTGGGGATAGAATGCATGAAGCCTTCTCTTTCCTTGTTCCATTACATTTTTTTATCAAACATTACTCGGGTTACCCCCACTCCCCTTTTTCAACCCAAGTAATATTTTGTGAGGGGAGTGCAATAGAGGGGTAAAGAGTCGGCTAATTCACCCTTAACCTCGTGACCTCTTGACCTATTGGGATGGGATTATGGGTTGGTAACAGGCGCCGTCCGGAGCGCGTGCACACTAAGATGGACGCGCGCGCTAAGCAATAGTTAATTGTAAGTCGAGATTTGGATCGAGAACTGGGATTTGGGTAATGGGAATCTCGATTTTTATGTAGTATAAAGGTTACGAGACAATCAAAACATGGCATATCACAACATCCCAACTTACACCCCTCATAGCGGGTACCACGGGGTCACCGAGGTTGCCAAAACTGCCAACGTACCAAAAATGGGCAAAAAGTGCATAAGCTGCATCAACGCACGTCCCACTCCACCCCATATAAACCCCATGGGGGCGGGACCAGGAAACACTTTTTCGGCTGAAAATAAAAAAAACCACAAGATTCATGATTTTCGACCCAAAAAAAGGGGGGGGTGGTCGTTTTCTGACACCAACCCCCCCCCCCACCCCCCCCTCCCTCAAAAGCTCCAAAAAAGTGGGTTTCAAGTGGGGGGAGGGGATTTTAGGGGTCCGGACCAAAACTCATTGGGGGATGTGTTTATTCGACAAAATAATGATTTTACAAGGGGTTAAACTAACAGCTCAACCCCTTGGCGTGGGGTACACCAATAAGCCCAAAAATGCCCAAAATGGGGGGGTATGTGGCGTTTTCCCGTATATACGCCTGCCTGGCTTTGATCTAACAACCGCCGCGAGGTGATTTTCTGATTAGCCGGCAATGGCCGATTTTTCGGCGAACGCCGAGGCTTGAGATAGCAAAAAAGGGTGAAAAATGCATAAAATGCACAAGCACCCGTCCCACTCCGCTCAACAGAAACCCCATGGGGTCGCAACCGGAAAACACTTTTCGGCTCAAAATTGATACACAACACACAATTAAAAAGTGGGGGGAGGCTCGACATTTTTGACCACCCCCTAACCTCGCACCCCTTTCTCATGACGGCCCAAGAAAGTGGGTTTCAAGTGGGTGGGGGTCTAGGGGGTCCAAACCAAAAACTCATTGGGAAATGCGCTTTTTGGACAAAATAATGATTTTGTGATGGGTTAAACCAACAACTCAACTTCTTGAGGTAGGGTACGCAAATAGGCCCCATAAATACAGGCCCGCTTGGCTTTGGTTTAACAACCTTGCAATGTGATTTTCAAGGCGACTAAAAAACCCATGCAGCACGAAAACGGCTAAGTCCACACCAGCAGGGGCTTCGCCGGGGATACCCGGAGTTTGGACCACGAATCCCCGCCATAGGTTAAGGGTCAATGTACAAGAAAAGGTGGTTCAAGACCCACGTCCAAATCCACACACAGCGGCCACAATACGCAAAGAAGTTTTGACCCCCCACCACACACACCCTAACCCCCCTCAAAAATGGGGTACCCGGCTACAGGGGGGCCTGAGGAGGGGGGGTCAAAATCGAAAAATCACCTCGCAGAGGTTGTTAGATCAAAGCCAGGCAGGCGTATATAGGGGAAAACGCCACATACCCCACCCCATTTTGGGCCTTTTTGGGCCCATTCGCGTACCCTACCCCAAGGGGTTGAATTGTTAGTTTAACCCCTTGTAAAATCATTATTTTGTCCAATAAACGCATCCCCCAGTGAGTTTTTCGTGCCGACCCCCCCAAACCCACCGTCTTGAAACCCAGTTTTTTGAGGTTTTGAGGGAGGAGGGGGGGGGGTCAAAATCAACTCCCCCCCTTTTTTGGGTCGAAATCATGATCTTTGGTTTTTTTTTCATTTTTAGCCGAAAAGGTGTTTCCGCGTCCCGACTCTGTGGGGTTTGTATGGGGCAGAGTGGGACGAGCGCTCGTGCAATTTATGCACTCTTTAGCCATTTTTGGTATGTTGGCGGTTTGGCAACCTCGGTGACCCCGTGGTACCCACTTTGAGGGGTGTGAGTGGGGATGTTGTGACACTATATGCCTACTAGGATACGGAAGGACGTTTTTTGCAGTCTCTAGCCTTGCTGAGAGCCGGTCAAAACCCGTGCCAAAGACGAGAAAAGACAGTTTCCACCAATATTGGCCAAGTGAATAGGCCGGCCCACAACCTGCTTCTGCATTTTCTCACCCTGTAGAGCTCAAAAATCGAAGTTTTCGAAACTTGTTTTTATGATATTGTGAACACACATTATGACCATCCAAGGTATGTAAAGCATGTTTTAGGCCGTATTTACATGATTTCCACGCTATTTGGGTATCAAGTCCGGGGGGGGGGGGGGGGCTCCCAAGGGATTGGTACACAACTTGCTTCTGCAGTTTTTCACTCTGGACAGCTCACAAGTCGAAGTTTTCGAACCTTATTTTTTTGATATTGTGACCACACAATACGACCATCCAAGGTATGTAGAGCATGTTTTAGGCCCCGGTTAGATGTTTTTCCCCCTACTTGGGTATTAGGTCCAGGGGGGGGGGGGTCTCCCAAGGGGTGGGTACACAACCTGCTCATGCAGTTTTTCACCCTAGGCAACTCAAAAATCGAAGTTTTCGAAACTCGTTTTTATGATATTGTGACCACACAATATGACCATCCAAGGTATGTAAAGCATGTCTTAGGCCGTATTTACATGTTTTTCATGGCGCGGCACGGGACGGCCCCACAGTTGGTGGGGGGGGACTTCAACTTTGACTTGAATTACCCTCTTCGGGCGCCGCCATCCGTCTTGGCATCCTCCTGACGCGCCGGCTGGCGGATGCGGACCTCCAGCTGGCGACCGCCCTTGGGAGGGACCCCCTGTGTGCGTACCACGGCCCGGAGGGAACGAGGCCCTCGCGCATTGACGGCCTGTTGGTCGACACGCGCTTGGCGACGCTGCTCCATGCGGCGGAGCGGCTGCCGCAAGGGGCAATCTCGGGGCACACCCCTGTGTGTTTTGACATCCACTTGAAGGGGGCGACGCAGCGGGTAGTCAAGTTCGTTCGCCCCAAACCGCTGGTGCCGGCCCAGCGGGAGGAACACGAGCGGCTCCTACTTGTACAACGCCTGCTTGACCCGATGGAGGCGGGGTGGCGGACGGCTCTGGCTACCGGGGACGTGGACCGCGCCTGGGCCTTTTGGACCGCGACCGCGGAGGAAACACTCCTCGCCCTGGCCTGCCCGGACATCACTCCGGACGCCCTCCCGGCCGGGGCCACCCTCCCGCTAGCACCACCACACCTGCCCCGCGGCACGGGCACAGACCAACTGCTACGGGAGGTGCGCCTCTGCCCCAAGCAGCGACGCGACACGGGGGGGCCCCTGACCTGCCCGGTGGCGCGCGTCCAGGCGGCCCAGGGTCCCCTCAGGGAGGTCCCTGCGCTGGCTGGAGCGCCCGGCGCAGGGGCCGGGCGTCCTGCCGCGGGCAGTGCAGCAGGCGTGGACGGCCCTCCGACGCCGCCTGGGCAGGCTCCGCGCGCTCGGCCTGGAGAATGCGAACTTTGAGCCCGGGGGCGCGCCCAACAGGCTGGCCCCGCTGGCCTCCCTCCGCCGCCTCAGCGCAGCGCTGGCGGGCAAGGTCCGAGCGACGCTCCGGGCAAAGGACAAGGACCGCGTCCGGGAGTGGCGCAAGTGGCTCGAGGAGTCCTGGTCCTCGGATCAGGGGGCCGTGTATCGCTGGCTCAAGGACGAGTCCTATGCCCCCCCCGGTAACCTTCCTCACCAGGCCGGATGGCACAGCCACGGCCAGCCTGGCGGAGATGGATGGCCTCCTGCAGGACGCCTGGCGCCCCATCAACCGCAAGTATGCGACGGACCCAGAGCCGGACCCGCTGGCCTTCCTGCGCCGATACGGCGACCACGTGCGGCGGGTCCCCATGCTGGCCTCGCGGCTCGATGGCCCCCGCTTGCGGAAGGGGCTCCTCCCGCATGAAGCCCTCAGCGTTGGGGCTGGACGGATGGAGTCTGGCAGACCTCCGTTCCTTCCCTAACAGGCTGCTGGGCTGGCTGGCGGACCTACTGCGTGCGGTGGAGCGGACGGGGAAATGGCCCGCCCGCCTGGCCGAGGGCTACACCGCCCTCATCCCCAAGGAGGGACCGCCGGGGCCCCTGAACACCCGCCCGCTCACCGTCCTGTCCATGGTCTACCGGCTGTGGGCGGGGGTGCGCCTGGTGGACGCCATTGCGTGGCAGGAGGCATGGGCCCACCCGGCGGCCTTCGGCTTCCGCCCGGCCAGGAGCGCCCTGGACGGGGCGGCGGTAATGCAGGTCCTCTTGGAGCTGTGTCGCCTACGGGGGTGGGCCGTCGCGGGGATGAGCATCGATTACGTCAAGTGTTTCGATCTCATCCCCCAGGCGGTCGTGCTGGCCCTGGCATTGGAGCTGGGCATGGACCCGGGCACGTGCCGTGCCCTGCGGGCCATGTACAAGCAGCTCCGCCGGGCCTTCAAGGTCGCGGGGGCCCTCGGCCTCTGGTGGCAGGCCACCAACGGCATCCTCCAGGGGTGTCCACTGTCCGTGATCCTGGTGAATGTGCTCACCAGAATCTGGAAGGGGGAGGTGGACTCCCTACGCCGTCAGGTGTGCGCGCAAACGGCCGCCCTTCCCCCGACTCTGGACGAGGACGCAGCGGACGACCTGGATCCGGGGGCCCTGCCCCCCCTCAAGGACGGCGGCCCCGGCTACGCCGCGCTGGGGTCGTTGGGCTACGCGGACGACACCCAGGCGGTGGCCCTGGGCGCGGCCGCACTCCAGGACACGGTCCCCGCGACGGAGGAGTGGCTACGCGTCACTGGGCAGGACGTCCGCGTGGACAAGTCTTGCTCCTGGGTCTAGGGGGAGCGAGGCGCCCCGGCCGTACTGCTCCGGGGGTTCCCCATCCCGCTGGCGACGACCTTCCGCCAGCTCACATCCACGTCGCCATTGGGGGCTCCAAGATCACGGGACCGGTGTTGTCCAGGCGCCTGGAGTCGGGACGGAGCGCCCTACGCCGCCTACCCCATCTCCCGACGTATGCCCGGCGGGAGCGGGCCATTAGCACCCTGGTCACCCCGCTGGCCCTCCATGGGGTGGCGGTGGCATCGGTATCGGAGCCCGACCTGCAGGGGCTCGAAACCGCGGTGGTACGGGCCCTGAGGGGGCCGGCGGGCGTGTCCCGGGCCAAGGAGGTCATCTTCACCGTGCTGTCCAAGGGGCATCGCGTGTCCCCGATCATGCACACGCGGTATGAGCGCCTCCTCTGGCTGGCCCGCCTGGCCCGCCGGCCGGGGGTCACGCAGGTCTTTGCCCAGGCTATCTAGGAATCGGGTGGCTGCCCGCCTGGGACGGGCCTGGTGGGGCGCGTGCTCCGCACGGCGGCCTCCCTGGGCTGGACCCCGCGCGAGGGCTGGTGGTGCTGGGACGTCCCGGGGCAGGATTACCCCCTGCAATTCGTGCAGGAGCCGCTCCGCCAGCTCCAGCACCGGGTCCGGGATAGCCTTCGCCGCCAGTCCGCGCGCCAGCTGGAGGCGCGACGCCCCGCCACCTTCGGGGGACTGGGCGACGGGGCGGAAGGCCCGGCCTGTCGCGCGGCGCTGCGGGCGGCCTCCACGGAGTTGGAGAAGTCGCTGCTGTGCAGGCTCTTGGCAGGAGCCGTGTGGACAGCGGCCCGGGTGTCGGGTCACGGCACGCGCGCCAACGCCGCGTGCCCGCACTGCGGCGCGGCGCACGAGGACGAGGCCCACATCTTCTGGGACTGCCCGGAATGGGACAACGCCAGGGAGACCTTGCTCCCCTGGCTGCACGACGCGGCGCGGGCAGTCCCCGGCCTGGGCCCGCCGGACCGTTGGCCCTCCTGCCTGCGCAAGGCGGGGCTTTTCCCCCTCCGGCTAGCGCAGGGGGTGGATCGGGACCTCCTCGATGAGTTTCTGTACCGCCTGTACTGCATGTATCTGGCGGTCCTCGCGGACCGGATGGCGGCCGGCGCGGGGGATCAGCCGGGCCACGGCGACTCCCTCTTCCCGGAGCAGCCGCGTCCGCGGCCCCGCAATCCCTTTCCCTGGGACGCCTTCGTTGGCCCCATACCGGGGGATGCCGTCCGCCACCAGCCGCGACTGCAACCAGGGGTGCCACCAGACTGGAGGTGGCCCCAGGACTTCATCCTCCACCTAGTCAGGTGGGCCCGGGCGCTAGCCTGGGCTCCGGGGCCGGCGGAGGTCTCCTGGGCCGAGCTGGCCCTGGACTATGAGGCCTTCGTGGGGCGGGCGCTCCCGGTCTCCCCGGACGACCGGCTGCGGGGCACTCGCCTGCCGCTGGGAGAGCGGGCGCAGATCCTGCGCAAGGCGATGGGGCTGGCGGAACGCCACCTGGCAGCGGGCGCACTACTGAGCGGGGCCCCGCTGGGGCGCTGTCGCTCGCTCCTCCCTCTTGGGGGGCGCGTGTGCGCGGGACTCTCGGCGCGGCCGTACTTTGCGGCGCGCCATGAGGTCATGATGCAGCTCATGCGCCTGGCGGCGCACTGCCGCGACTCATGGGCCCGACGCCTGCGGGCGCCGGCGCGCATGCGGCCACAACACGGTGACCGCTTTCTCATGGACTACTTCCCCCGCCCCCCTGATGGGGGGCCCCCCCTGCTGCCCTATGCCCGACGGCCCCCTCGGGCCCCGGCCCGCAGCGTCCCCCTAGCGGCCCCACAACGCAGCCGCCCCCCGGGGGCGGGCAGTGGCACACAGGGCGGGCTATGCTTGGTACACGGGGCGCCGTCGTGCGCCCGCTGCAGGAGTCTGGGCTGGGGCATCAGCCGCTGCTACCTGGCAGGCCACACAGGCCACGCGGGCCCCTCGGGGAGCTCGAGCTGCCCCGTGGTACCTCCCCGGGTCGCGCCGGGCCGCCAGGTGCTTGTCCCCGAGGCCCGACGGGTGGGGGCGGCGGCATTGGCCTCCTGGCTGGGGCGGGCCCGCCCAGCTTCACAGGCCCTCACTGACTCGGGCCCCCCGGCGGGGCGCCGGTGTGCGGCCCCGCCCAGGGTGCTGGGCACGCGCCCTCCCCGGGCCCCGGGGCAGGACGCCTCCCGGCCCACAAAGCGCCGGACGCCTAACCGGGCTAATCGGGGGGCCCCCGGGGGGATGTCGCACCGGGAGTCGGGTGAGGGGGCCGCGGACCCCCTATCACCCCAGCCACCAGGGGGGGGAACCAATCCGATACCGACCCCCCCGGCGCTCGCCCCCCGCGGGGAGGACGAGGGAGCGCCGCCGAGTGGGGGGGGGGCTGAGGGGCCCCCCTTGTCCCGGCCAGTGGGGGGGGGCGCAGCACCGGGACCGTCCCCCCCCTCCCCCCCAGCCGGAGCGGGGGCCTCAGCCGAGCCCGAGCTGCGACAGGACGCCCCCCCCCAGCAACCCCCCTCCCCTCCCTAGCATAGCGACCCCCGGCGTCGCTACCCGACGTGTTCGGCCGCATCTCTGCGGCCCTGAGCAACCGCGCGCCGCCGCGGCGGAGGCTCCCCCCGCGGGCGCCACGACGACCCCCCCCCAAAGCCGCCAGGACGGTGGTGGACATGATGCGCGCGCGCCCGCCCTCCCCACGGGCCATGGGCGGCGCAGCGGCAGGGGACCCCCTCTCCCCCCCCACTAACCCAGTGGCGGGCGCGCCTCCAGCGGCGTCGCCACCCCAGTCTACACTGCCGCCGCGGCGGCAACACGGCAGGGCCAGCACGGAAGAGACTTAGTCCCCTCCGGCTCGTCCCTCCTGGCCGCCGTGCAGGCTCAGGCGGGGGGCCTGTAGGGGAGGACACGGGCGCCTGAACTCGACTCGGCCCACCTCCCCGCCCCTCTGCCTCTGTACATAGACCAGTGGACGTTAATCGACGAATGCCGTATTTACATGTTTTTCACCCTATTTGGGTATTAGGTGCAAGGGGGGGGGGGTCTCCCAATGGATTGGTACACAACCTGCTTCTGCAGTTTTTCACCGTGGTCAGCTCAAAAATAAAAGTGTTCGACACTAATGTTTTTGACATTGTGATCACCTAAAATGACCATCCAAGATACGTAAACCATGATTTAGCCCGTATTTATGTAGTTTTTACCCTATTTCGTCTGTGAGTTGCTTGGGGTAAATTCTCTGCGACGTGCACTTGCCGAATGCAATAGCATCACCTCACAGAGGTTGTTAGATCAAAGCCAGGCAGGCGTATATAGCGAGGAAAACACCCCCCCCCCCATTTTGGCCTTTTTGGGGCTATTCGCGTTCCCCACCCCAAGGGGTTGAATTATTAGTTTAACCCCTTGTAATATTATTATGTTGTCCAATAAATGCATCCCCCAATGAGTTTTTGGCCGGGACCCCCCCAAACCCCCCCACTTGTAACCCACTTTTTGCGGCTTTTGAGGGAGGGGGGGGGGGTCAAAAATCGACCCCCCTTTTTTTGGGTCGAAAAGCATGAATCTTGTGGTTTGTTTCGATTTTAAGGCGAAAGAGTGTTTCCGGGTCCCGACTCCATGGGGTTTGCGTGGGGCGCAGTGGGACGAGCGCTCGTGCAGTTTATGCACTTTTTACCCATTTTTAGTATGTTGGCGGTTTTCGTGACCTCGGTGACGCCGTGGTACCCACTCTGAGGGGTGTAAGTGGGGTTGTTGTGACAGTATATGCCTACTAGGAAAAGGAAAGACGTTTTTTGCAGTCTCTAGCCCTGCCGAGGGCCGGTCCATGCTGGTGCCAAAGACGCGAAATGACGGTTTCCAGGCATAATGGCCCAGTGAATGGGCCGGTACACAACCTGTTTTTGCAGTTTTTCACCCTAGACAGCTCAAAAATCGAAGTTTTCGAAACTTACTTTTTTGATATTGTGATCACCAAAAATGACCATCCAACGTATGTAAAGCATGTTTTAGGCCGTCTTTACATGTTTTTCATCCTATTTCGGTATTGGGTGCACGGGGGGGGGGGGGTTGTCTCCCAAGGGATCTGTACACAACCTGCTGATGCAGCTTTTCACCTTGGGTAGCTCAAAAATTGAAGTTTTTGAAAAATTTTTTTGATATTGTGACCACCTAGAATGACCATCCAAGCTATGTAAAGCATGTCTTAGGCGGTATTTACGTGTTTTTCACCCTATTTGGGTGTTAGCTCCCGGGGGGGGGGGGGGGGGCTCCCAAGGGATGGGTACACAACGTGCTTCTGCAATTTTTTCACCCTGGGAAGCTCAAAAATCGAAGTTTTCGACGGTTATTTTTCTGATACCGTGATCACTTAAAATGACCATCCAAGCTAGGTAAAGCATGTTTTAGGCCATATTTTTGTCGTTTTTTCCCTATTTTGTGTGTGCGTTGCTTGGAGTAGATTCTGTGCGAGGTGGACTTGCCGAACCCCTATGCACGAGGCGGAGGGACAGGGTCCCCTCCCATGTGCATCATAGCACAGGACCGAGGGACAGGTTCCCCTCCCCTATGCACCATAGTACAGGGCGGAGGGACGGGTTCCCGTCCCCTGTACACCATAGCATAGGGCGGAGGGACAGGTTCCCCTCCCCTGTTCACCAAAGCACAAGGGGGAGGGACAGGTTCTCCTCACCTATGCATCACTACACAGGACGGAGGGGGAGGTTCCCCTCCCCTGTGCACCACACCACAGGGCGGAGGCACACGTTCTCCACCCCCATGCACCACAGCACAGAACGGAGGGAGTGGGTCCCCTCCCCTGTGCACCACTGCACGGGGTGGAGGGACAGGTTCCCCTCCCCTGTGCAGCATAGCACCAAGCGGAGGGACAATTTCCCCTCCCCTGTGCACCACGGGTTGGGGCGGAGGGATAATTTCCCCTCCCATATGCACCACAGCACAGGGCGGAGGGACACGGTCCCCTACACTCTGCACCATAGCACGGGGCGGAGGGAGAGGTTCTCCACCCCTGTTTAGCACACCACAGAGCGGAGGGACTGGTTCCCCTCCCCTGTGCACCACACCACAGGGCGGAGGGACGTGTTCTCCACACCCATGCACCACAGCACAGAACGGAGGGAGTGGGTCCCCTCCCCTGTGCACCACTGCACGGGGTGGAGGGACAGGTTCCCCTACCATGTGCACCATAGCACCAAGCGGAGGGACAGTTTCCCCTCCCCTGTGCACCACGGGTTGGGGCGGGGGGATAATTTCCCCTCCCATATGCACCACATCACAGGGCGGAGGGACACGGTCCCCTACACTCTGCACCATAGCACGGGGCGGAGGGAGAGGTTCTCCACCCCTGTTTAGCACACCACAGAGCGGAGGGACTGGTTCCCCTCCCCTGTGCACCACACCACAGGGCGGAGGCACAGGTTCTCCACACCCATGCACCACAACACAGAACAGAGGGAGTGGGTCCCCTCCCCTGTGCACCACTGCACGGGGTGGAGGGACAGGTTCCCCTACCATGTGCACCATAGCACCAAGCGGAGGGACAGTTTCCCCTCCCCTGTGCACCACGGGTTGGGGCGGGGGGATAATTTCCCCTCCCATGTGCACCACAGCACAGGGCGGAGGGACACGGTCCCCTACACTCTGCACCATAGCACGGGGCGGAGGGAGAGGTTCTCCACCCCTGTTTAGCACAACACAGGGCGGAGGGACAGGTTCCCCTCTCTTGTGCACTAAAGCACTGGACGGACGGAAGGTGGTTTGGGGACAGGCACGCCCCGGCTGTAGCCGTTCTGCGTTAGCCGGGCCGGGAGGATAGGTGACCAAGGGACACGCACGCCCTACCTATCGCCCTTCTGCAGTAGCCGGGACGGGAGGGAAGGTGGGCAAGGGACTTGCACACCCCGGCTGTAGCCGCTATGCGTTAGCCGGGACGGGAGGGAAGGTGGGCAAGGGACACGCACGCCCCGGCTGTAGCCATGCTGCGTTAGCCAGGGCGGAGGCCTGTGCACCACGGCACAGGGCGGAAGGATTGGGTTCCCCTTCCCTGTGCACCACGACACAGGGCACAAGGACCGGTTCCCCGCCCCTCTTCTCCACAGCACAGGGCGCAGCGACTGGGTCTCCACCCCTCAGCTCTTTAGCACAGGGCGGAGGGACAAATTCTCCTCCACTGTGCACCGCAGCACAGTGCGGAGGTACAGGTTCTCCACACTTGCGCACCACGGCATTGGGCGTAGGGACAGGTTCCCCTCCCCGGTGCATCATAGCAGAGGACCGAGGGACCGGTTCCCCTTCCCTATGCACCATAGCACTGGACGGAGGGAAGGTGGTCTAGGGACACGCACGCCCCGGATGTAGCCGTTTTGCGTTAGCCGGGGCGGGATGGAAGGGGGGCAGTGGACACGCACGCCCCGGTTGTAGCCGGTCTGCATTAGCTGGGGTGGGAGGACAGGTGACCAAGGGACACACACGCCCCGGTTGTAGCCAGTCTGTGTTAGCTGGGGTGGGAGGGAAGGCGGGCAAGGGACACGCACGCCCCGTCTGTAGCCGTTCTGCGTTAGCTGGGACGGGAGGGAAGGTGGTGTGGGGAGTCGCACGCCCCGGCACTGGGCGGAGGGACTGGGTTCCCCACCCCTGTGCGCCATAGCACCGGGCGGAGGTGAAGGTCCCCACCCCTGAGCACATCAGCTCTGGGCTGGGGGACCAGTGGGAGGGTTCCGCCCAGCATAGGGCACGACCCACAAGAATGGGTGAGGGTTCTGCCCGGCATAGGGCACCACCCACAAGCTCTGATGGCTGGGCTGCGCAAGGAGGCCATTGTCGGGTCCCCCGCTGGCGTTAGGGTGCTGGTGGCCCGGGTAGGGGGTCCGATACCGCCACCTCTTTGTGCGCCATACGCCGAACCGCCCCACTGTCAGGTGTGCCCGACCCACTCACCCCCGGAGGTGGTGGTGGTGGGGGGGTGCTGGGCAGCGCGAGGTTGGCGCCATCGCCCCGGCGCAGTGGCGTCGTGGCAGCGGGCTCTGGTCCCATCCTTGGCCGCCGTGTCTGGGTCGTTCGGGGGGGGGGGGGGGCGAGAGGGTCAGGCTGCCGTATCCTTGCCATTCCGGGTCCCTCCACTAGCGGTGCCCCATGCCGAGGCAGCCTGTGCGGTGGCGGGCTGGCGGTGCACGCTGCTAGGGTGGCTCGTGGCCATGCCGCTACCGCGCTGGTGGCACACCACTCGGAACAGGGGGCACGCCTCCTCCTCCGTCGACTGCTGCGTCTCCGCTAGCGGCTAGCCTGAGAAGGGAGCGCACGGACGAGGGGGGGGGACAGCGTGGGCCTTGGGTATACAAAGCCGCCACCGGAGGTGGGCCGGCTTCACTTTCTTCAGGCTTGCAGAGCGGGGAGGGCACAAGGAGGTGGGTGCTAGGCGGGGGCGTGGGGGGGCGGTTTCTGTGGCTCCGCCCACGCGCGGGAGGGGGGAACGCCCGCCCCGTGTTTTCCAACCACCAACTGGGGGCCAGCCCACGACCTGCACCCCCGCTTTTGTGGTGGCTTGAATTTGGGCCGAAAGAGAGGGGGGGGGGGGGGGCTGGAGGGTGTGTTTGGGGGGGGGGGGGTTCCCAAGGTGGGGGGCCTACACGCGACTCACTACTACCACATGCATACCTCCAGGTTAGGGTTAGGGTCAGGGTGTGTGTCTAGGGCGGGTTTGGGGAAGCTGCCGGTGGATGTTGTGAAGCAGGGGCTGCAGATGGGCAGGGTGTGTCCACAATGGTTGTGGTGATCTTTCACTTTGCAACAAACAACATTTGTTGAGCGCATCATTTTGCTAATTTGGCACTCAAAACATGAATGGTTTGATGAAAGGGAGCATGCACAAAAAACTCTGGCGCCGTTGGCGCCATGGCCCCAACACCACAATCTCTCAAAACCTGCGGGGGGGGGGGGGGGGCTGGGGGTGTCGCATACAAGGACCGGGCCCGGGCGGGGGGCTCCATGGGCTACTGTTAATGAAGAAGGATAGTGCCCGCTCCCGTGCTAAGGATGCACTTCAACCCACATCTATTGGGAAGGCTTTCTCCACACAAGGATGAGGATGCGACCCCCGCTCCCGCGCTTGTCAAAATCAGGAGGAAGCACGTTCCGGTTCTTGTTGGCGATGGCGGCAGGCTGAAATTTGACCAAGAGATGTGTGATGATATGTGGAAGATTTGCAAAAATCGCATGCACAAGGAGATCGTGGCTTGCATGTCGCATCCGGTGAAAGCCAAAGCAGGGGCTTTTGCGGACAAGACGAGAGCATGTGTTTGTCCATGTGTTTGCCAATTGATCATAGTGGTCGTGAGTGCTCACGGAGAGCGCTTCATGCAACAACCGACCATTCAACAATTTTTACAGGTCACTCTGCTTTTTTTTGCGTGCTTTGGGTGCAATGCCTTTGTCAGAATATAACATATTCGTGTGGTGCAGCCAAGTGAGTACGGGTGCGTTGAGTGTGCGGAAACAAAGGATCCACCGGTGGGCATACACTTGTGTCCATGCAACAACAAGTGCTCGCAGAGTTTGATCTATGCGGACGCCTTTTACGCTTTTCGGTGCTTTGTGCTCGTTGATCAATCAATATATGCGTGCAGGGTGTGGGAGGGTCGCCAAAACGGTTGGGTGGTGCAGGAGCTTTTTTGGGAAGGTATGTTCTTTTTTTGGCAAGAAATAGGGGGTTTGCTTTTTTTTTTGGCAAAAAATAGGTTGGGGTTTTTTGGGTAAAAAAAGGGGGGGAGGGGCAGTAAGGCAATATAAAAATGCACACAATCAACATAACCCTTTACCGATTTGATTCGCTCGATGGCGGCGGTTGCGGACAAACAGATAGACAGCAGACCAATCACCATGGAAACCCTGATGCACTGTATCCATGGCATCACACACAATGGAGCCTTTCACTTCATCTGGAACTTCACTGCTTTTTCAGGGACTGATATTGACGACAACCCATCTCAGGGCATTGTGGAGTGTTGGCACATCCATGTCAATCCTACTTGAAGGTCCCACACACAGTACCATGCCGGTACAAGCCATTGCGCCAGACCTTGTTTGAGTTGGTGCGCATGAGGCGCGTTGGGGGGGGGGGTTCCCGATCGGGTCAATGCTGATGGCCCCTCCAAACCCACACATGCCAAAAACGCTCCAACCCCATGCCCTCCGTCATACCTTGCAACGGTAAACCACGTGAACGGTCTTGTGCTGGACCACGGAGGACTTATTGAAGCGCTGTGGCCGGGTCGCCATCTCTCTCTCAATGTCCTGCAGATGGGGCGTCGCACGACAAGGGGCACAAGGAGGGCTGGGTGGGCAGGCGGGTGAAAATGCGCTCCTGCAGGACTGCCCTTGCTGACAGAGCTCACAACTGCCTCAATGCCTGAACGGAGTCAATCAATTGGCCCGTTGAATGAGTGGCCAGCGGACACGGTGAGAGATGTCCAATACCAATTCAGAATCTCTGCTAGGGCAATCTCGGGCCGACCTCACGAGACGGGGTGCTTGGGTGGCAACCCACAAGGGCCCACAGTTATGTGCCTTTGCCTTGAAACAGTTCCTGAAGCTCCATCAGCTCACAGACCCCACCCTCACTTTCACAAATGCTCTAGCCCTTGTGTTTGACATGCAGCGCAGGCGGGGGGTAGCCATCACTGGAGACAATCCCATCCGCAGTGTGGAACCCCTGCCCCCCCCCTCCAGACATCCGTTTGTTCTGCATGTTGCCCCCCCCCCCCCCTCCAAGCCCCCTGAGTGACCTGAGAGGACCTGTAGTCCAGGTGCTCACGCCCCGTTGCCTGCAAACCATGTTCTATGCATATTTCCAATTCACACAACACCCCTTGTCTCGTGGTACGACACAACAGGAACGCCAGTCCACCCAAATCCATGCACAAACAAGACTTGTGCTGTTGTTTGAGTGAGTTCGGGGGACCCCTGGCTAGTCTGCCAGACAAGAGCCAGGGCCCATCAGGCTTGTGCATTCCCCGAAGCAATATGTCTTCCGCGTCCCTTTTGGGGGTCAGGGGGCTTTGCTAAACCCCAAAATAGTGGTCTTGAGAGGGTGGCCCTGCCTACGAAGGGAACCCCGACACATCAAAGCGGCATCCCATTGTCGGTTGACCACTTCCTTTAGCACATGTGCAGAAGCACTGCAGCATCCCGGGGCATTTGACGGGGTGGAGGTGCCGGTCACAGTCTTACGACTTCCTCCAGCCTGAAGCACGTCAAACACATTCCCCACCAACTTGCCGTTCAACGGAGAGTCTCTCTGAGAGAAGCCAAACATGTCGCATCACAGTGCACTGCAACCCACCGCCGGTGCCACTCCCTTTCAGTGGGCCCGAAAGGAAAACCACTGTGCAAAGCCACGGGCGTACAACCACTGCCAATGTATCACAGAATACCCTGAGACGACCGCCAACAACCATCGATTGCTGATCAGCAGTTGGGCCTACCATTAGCAGGTTGGGGTTAACATCAGCAGTTGGGGTCTCACCGCCGGCAATCCGTGATTGACCGTCAGCAGTCAGCGGGCAACTGCGGCGGCGGTTCCAGACTTTCCACCACAAAACTCAACCCAAAGCTGTCTGTTCAGGAACGCCCGGTTGGATGGCTTTTGCATGACCAAAGGCGCAGGGCAATGTGCCGCTCCCTGGAAATCACGGTGGGGCAGGTCTCAGGTGCATACGTGGCAGAGTGTGTGGCGGCGACGTGGGAACTTGCACCGCGTCGCGCTTTCTGACATGACCTTTTGAAAGGTGCAGACAGAGCGGACATACTCATGGACACACATTGGATGGTGTGCGTCAGCTACCAAACGGCAACCGACATTTGGCTGGGGGGGTTGGGGCTGGGCCCATTCTGGGGGTTGCCTAAACAACGCTTTGCTTGGCCGGGCACACCACAGCAGCGTTCCCAGCAGCGTTGACACGCACAACGCATTGCAGGAAAGTCCACGGGGCAATCCTCCTGAAACACATGACCACGATCCTCGTCCCTTGCCGTTTCCCCCAATGGCAAAGGCCCGGGGAGCACCTGTTCAACGGCGTCTTTGATTTGGTCTGTGATGGTGTAGGGCCGGGGCTGGCCTGCAGGAGGAGGCGGCGCCAGCCCCAACAGTTTGGGGTCCTCCTGGGCCTTACTGCAGAGCCACGTGTACATCATGGTCCCCAGCGTCCGGGGACAATGGCACGCCACAGCAGTACGCATTGAACAGAGACTTGGAGTTGGAGAACACAATGCTGCAGGACGGTGGCGGTTTGGGGGAGGAGAGCAGTAAAGCCGCTGCTGTTGTGAGCAGGTCTGGTCTGGACGGAGGTGGGAGGGGCGTGTGTTGGAGGGGGGGCTGCTCCACAAGGGCAGACTGGGCACCGTGGGGGACGACCTGCGTCCTTTAGTGGGACCAGCTGCTGTTGGTGCAGGTCCCTTGTGGGAGGGAGAGGGTGGGGGGTGGCAGGTTTGTGGGTGACACATACTTGCCCCACTGCCCACAACTGCAGCATCTCCGCCCCTGGCGCCCTCCTCCCCTGCCACAACCCCCCGCAGGATCACAGGCTCGCTCCCAGTCCAGTAACAGCCTAGGCCCGTCCTAGGGCCTTTTGAAATAACAAAAAGGGTGCAATGTCGGAGCAATGACCACACATTTGTGACTCCACCCCTCAATGCTCCATGCAGAAGCAGATCATAATGAAGGGATGTCATTGGCGCTGCTGTCGCACTTTCTTGTCACAGCCAACACTGACCATGAGCACTGTTAAACGTGCAAAAGACTACCAGAAACAAGCGTCAGGAAGTTGGAGACCAATGGCGCGCCTGTTGCAGTACCTCCAGTGTGTTGCTGCTGCTGCTGCTGCTGCTGCTGTTATTGTTGCAGGACCGGGACGTGACAGTGCCAGGTATCCGGACAGGACTGCCCCCACAGTTGAACTTGGACCAGCTTTACACCCGGCGTGAACTCCTGTCTGCCCATCTTTGCTGGGCGAACAGTAGTTCACCACCCCTCTCCCTCCCACCCCACACTGGCGCCACTGCACAGACTGTGTTGAAAACATTTACCACCCCAGACCTCGAACGCCCTCCCAGCGGGATGGGGGTCTTAGAGAAGCATTGGGGAGGAGTTGGGAGTGATGCACATCCGCGCAGAGCTGACGGTACACACACGCACGTACGCACACAGGCCACAGGGGGTGTGCTCCTCAGGTTTGCACACCAACTACCCCCCACACACACGAACATACCGAGGCCTTGTGCCAACCTCCCCCCCCCACTAACTGTTGGCCAGAGACTCCCGGGGGGGGGGGGGGGAGGGGGGATGGGGGGGGGTCTGGGGGCTTTGCGGGGGGGGGGGCGTCAGGCACCTCCGAACAGTTGGGTATGCGGCCCAGGTGTGATCCGACATTTCGCACCGCCCCTTGCCGCAATAAAGGGTAGGGTATCATCGGCTTGGATATCCCCAGCCACGCTAGGAACGTCAGGGGGTGGGCTCTTGAGGTGGTCATGGGATTAGAGTTACACGATGGCACAAGACATACGGATGGAATGCAAGTGCATAAGTGTGCCATAGCAACCCGGGGTGGTAGCCTTGGACCACACACCATGACGGTACATCCCTCCGCCCTGCTTACACCACACTTGCACAAGCCTCCTCCCCAAACGTTTCAAGAAAGGGAAGGGAAGGGTCTAAGACCAAGAGTGGCTACTTGGAACACTTTCTACGGATCGACCTAAAAAGGGGAGGGCCCAAGAACAAGAGTGGCTACTTGGAACACTTTCTACAGATCGACGACAATCCCCCGTCGCCAAAGTATTGCACACAACAACACAACAGCAACATACAATACCGTACCGTACCTCATTATTCGTTCGGTACGATGGCCGTCGTACCCACGGGATCTTGAATAAGTGATGTACACCACGGAAACGAGCGCTATGTCCAACAGTATCGTGGCCCGGGACAAGTTTCACCCCACACCAACCGCTACCTCATGCCGGGGCTGAGCTTCAAGGGCAGGGATCTTCAAAGAGCAACAAAATACAATTTGTATAGCGCCTCGTCGCGCCTCGTCTTGCACGATCTGGCACTCCAAGCGGCGAGTATATAAACACATGTAGTTCTGGTGCTTGTGGACCATTGTGGACTTCTTAGGCTAGTACCTTTGACAACTAACTGTCGGCTAGAGGCCCCCTAGGGGGGAGAGGGGGGGAGTTGGCGTCCTAGGACCCATGGAGTCGCACCCCCCCCCCGTGACACAGGCGCGGGCGTGCACCCACTTACACACGCACATACACACACCGGCTCGAACACCGAGTCGCGAAGGTCATCGGGAACGTCCCAATCCCCCGCCCGCGCAAACTCAAGAGCGCGCGCACACACATACCCATACAATCCATGGTCAATCGCTGATGTAAGGACCCGAGAGGTAGTCGCAAGATGGAAAATGCCCCTTCGCAAGCCCGATCTTTCTTTCTCTATCCCAGGCCCTGTCCCATGCTTGTCTCCACCCTCCTACTTACACGGGGCTGTTCCTACAAGTTTCATCATCCTGATTACGCTAAGGAGACCCTCGGAGCACCTGGGATAATCTGTGTCCACGTCCAAATGATGGTAATGGAAATCATACTTCACCTTCTGGGACTCGAGGATGTTTTGCAGTTGGGATAGATTTTCGATGCCCTGTAAGACACCACAAAATAGTGCACACAGGACCCAACATCGCCTGCAGCGCAGCCCAGGGCGTGGCATCATACGGTTACAGCAGCACATGCTTTGGGGCTTCACAACAGACAGACGCATCTGCTTCACAACACCAACCAGGTGGTGGGTGGAGGGTCTAAAACCAATCGCGAAAAAGTGCGGGAAAATAGCACTGGTGTACGCAACCCTCCTTAAACCTCAGCAACCTTTGGAACCTCCCCTAAACCCACAAAAGGGATAGGTCCAAGGAGTGTGGCATATCAGGCAAATTTAGTAGTTTCAAAATGCGCTACTGCCACTAGTATTCAATCAGCATGGACCCAACCTCATTCTTAGTAGCCAAACACCTGCAGAAAGTGTAGCTCGAAGGGAACCACCAGTGTCTCAGATGATGATGCCATATTGCTGGTGGCAACAAAAGTGGCAGCAAAAGGGAAACAGAGTGTGGCACACCAGCAATCGACATTGATGAATTGACAGACACACATTGCAGGATGACGCTGTGGCACAGGCAGGAGACCTTCGGTCATTTTGAAGCCTCGACAACATTGAAGATTATTGTTCTGCAGCAGTTGTGCGCAGTCGTACAGTGGCACATTGGCGGCAAACGCCGCCAGCAGGCAAGCAACATGGATAAACCACAAGCAACTGCATGAAATGCAATAAATTGCGGGAAATTGGGAAAAAAATGCAAAATTGCCGAAATCTGGGAAATTGCGGACCTCAACCCCCTGCACCAACTAATAGCAGGGCTGAGAAAGCCCTCCTGCTCGCATAAAACCCCCGTGGGCATGATCTGGAACACCTGCAGCACATACACCTGCTGCGGCACAGTATTGATCCGACCACCCTTTACAACAACCTGTTGGTTCAGCTGCCCCTCAGTCAACACGGTCTCGTCGATGGTCAAAAAGGTGCGCCCAGCCAATTGCAGAGGGGCCCCCATCAGGCAGTCTTGTACGTGGTTTTTCGTGGGGAGCAGCGACCTCGCTTGCAGCGATGTAAAATCCAACGCAACTGTACTCTGCTTCTCCAACAGCAGGTCCTAATAGACCATAAAATGACATAACACAACATACCACAACATAACATAACATAACATAACATAACATAATACAACACAACACAACACAACACAACATAACATAACATAACATAACATAACATAACATAACATAACATAACAAAAAAAACATAACATAACATAAAATAACATAACATAACATAACATAACATAACATAACATAACATAACATAACATAACATAACATAACATAACATAACATAACATAACGTGACATAACATAACATAACATAACATAACATAACATAATATAACATAACATAACATAACATAACATAACATAACATAATGTGACATGACATGCCATAACACAACACAAAATAACAGACCATTAACATGACATACTACAACAGAACACCATATGACATGACATGGCATAATGTAACAAAACATAGGAAAATACAAAATATAAAAAAAATGACATAACGTAATATGACATAACACAACATAACATAATATAGCATAACATAACATAACATAACGCAACAAAACATAACATAACATTAACATAACAAAACAAAACATAACATAACAGCACATATCATAACATAACATAACATAACATAACATAACATAACATAACATAACATAACATAACATAACATAACATAACATAACATAACATAACATAACATAACATAACATAACATAACATAACATAAAATAACATAACATAACATAACATAACATAACATAACATAACATAACATAACATAACATAACATAACATAACATAACGTAACGTAACATAACATAACATAACATTAACATTAACATTAACATAACATAACATAACATAACATAACATAACATAAAAGAACAAAACGCAACGCAACGCAACATACCATACCATACCACACCACACCACACCATACCATACCATACCATACCATACCATACCATACCATACCATACCATACCATACCATACCATACCATACCATACCATACCATACCATACCATACCATACCATACCATACCATACCATACCATACCATACCATACCATACCATACCATACCATTTGCACGGCTGCGCAGCCCTACGCTTCGCCTCTGCTCCATCCCACGCTTCCCCCCCAGCCCAGCTCCAAGTTGCGCCCATACGCAGCCACATGCTGCGCCCCTGCGTGGCCCCGTGCGGCGCCCCTCGCGCAAGCGCATACCGCGCCCCTGCACTGTCCTACGCTGCGCCCCAGCGCAGCCCCGTGCCACGCCCCTTCGCGGCACCACACTGCGTCCCTTGCGCTGCCCCACGTGCGCCAAGCACTGCGTCCACCCTCAGCCGCATGCTGCGCCCCTGCGCGGTCCCGCACTGCGTCCCTTGCGCTGCCCCACGTACGCCCAGCGCAACCCCACCTCGCGCCCCAGCACGGCTCCTTGCTGCGCCCCTACGCAGCCGCATGCCGCGCCCTTGCACGGCCCCACACTGCGCCCCTGCGCGGTCCCACACTGTGTCCCTTGCGCTGCCCCACGTGCGCCCAGCGCAACCCCACGCCGCGCCGCAGCACGGCTCCTTGCTGCGTCCCTACGCAGCCGCATGCTGCACCCCTGCGCGGCCCCGCACTGCGTCCACTCGCAGCCGCATGCTGCGCCCCTGCGCTGTCCCACACTGCGCCCCTGCGCGGTCCCACACTGCGTCCACCCGCAGCCACATGCTGCGCCCCTGCGCGGTCCCACACTGCGCCCCTGCGCAGCCCCACGTTGCGCCCCTTGCACAGCCGCATTCTGTGCCCCTACGCAGTCCCACGCTGCGCCTCAGCCCAGCTGCATGCGACGCTCCAGCGCAGCCGCACGCCGCGCCCCCGCGCGACACCATGCTGCGCCCCTTGCGCAATTCCGCGCTGCACCCTGCGCTGCCCCACGCAGCGCACCGGCGGAGCCCCACGCTGCGCCCCTTTGCCGCCGCATGCCGCATCCCTGCACGGCGTCACGCTCCGCCCCTGCTCGGTCCCACGCTGCGCCCTAGCGTAGCGCTGCGCTTTGCCCCGGCTCAGTCCCACGCAGCGCCCCTTACCCCACCGCTGCGCCCCTGCACAGTCTCACGCTGCGCCCCAGCGCAGCCGCACACTGCACGGCTGCACAGCCCTACGCTTCACCCTTGCTCCATCCCACGCTGCCCCCCAGCCCAGCTCCAGGTTGCGCCCATACGCAGCCACATGCTACGCCCCTGCGCAATCCCACGCGGCGCTCTAGCGCAGCCGCACGCCGCGCCCCTGCGCAGCCCCACGCTGCGCCCCAGCGCAGCCACATGCCATGCCCCTGCGCGGCACCACACTGCGTCCCTTGCTCTGCCCCACGTGCGCCCAGCGCAACCCCACGCCGCACCCCAGCAAGGCTCCTTGCTGCGCCCCTACGCAGCCGCATGCTGCGCCCCTGCGCGGCCCCGCACTGCGTCCACTCGCAGCCGCATGCTGCGCCCCTGCGCGGCCCCGCACTGCGTCCACTCGCAGCCGCATGCTGCGCCCCTGCACGGTCCCACACTGCGCCCCTGCGGAGCCCCGCGTTGCGCCCCTTGCGCAGCCGCATACTGTGCCCCTACGCAGTCCCACGCTACGCCTCAGCCCAGCTGCATGCGTCGCTCCAGCGCAGTCGCATGCCGCGCCCCTTATGCGGCACCATGCTGCGCCCCTTGCGCAATTTCACGCTGCGCCCTGTGCTGCCCCACGCGGCGCACCGGCGGAGCCCCACGCTGCGCCCCAGCGCAGCCGCATGCTTCGCTCCAGCGCAGCTGCATGCCGCACCCCTACACGGCCCCACGTTGCGCCCCTTGCGCAGCCCCACGCCCCACCCACGCACAGTCCCACGCTGCGCCCCTTGCACCGCCGCTGCGCCCTAGCCCAGCCCCAGGCTGCGCCCCTTTGCCGCCCCATGCCGCATCCCTGCACGGCGTCACGCTCCGCCCCTGCTCGGTCCCACGCTGCGCCCCGGCGCAGCACCACGCTGCGCCCTAGCGTAGCGCTGCGCTTTGCCCCGGCTCAGTCCCACGCAGCGCCCCTTACCCCACCGCTGCGCCCCTGCACAGTCTCACGCTGCGCCCCAGCGCAGCCGCACACTGCACGGCTGCGCAGCCCTACGCTTCACCCCTGCTCCATCCCACGCTGCCCCCCAGACCAGCTCCAGGTTGCGCCCATACGCAGCCACATGCTACGCCCCTGCGCAACCCCACGCGGCGCTCTAGCGCAGCCGCATGCCGCGCCCCTGCGCAGCCCCACGCTGCGCCCCAGCGCAGCCACATGCCATGCCCCTCCGCGGCACCACATTGCGTCCCTTGCGCTGCCCCACGTGCGCCCAGCGCAACCCCACGCCGCACCCCAGCACGGCTCCTTGCTGCGCCCCTACGCAGCCGCATGCTGCGCCCCTGCGCGGCCCCGCACTGCGTCCACTCGCAGCCGCATGCTGCGCCCCTGCACGGTCGCACACAGCGCCCCTGCGCAGCCCCGCGTTGCGCCCCTTGCGCAGCCGCATACTGTGCCCCTACGCAGTCCCACGCTACGCCTCAGCCCAGCTGCATGCGTCGCTCCAGCGCAGTCGCATGCCGCGCCCCTTATGCGGCACCATGCTGCGCCCCTTGCGCAATTTCACGCTGCGCCCTGTGCTGCCCCACGCGGCGCACCGGCGGAGCCCCACGTTGCGCCCCAGCGCAGCCGCATGCTTCGCTCCAGCGCAGCTGCATGCCGCACCCCTACACGGCCCCACGTTGCGCCCCTTGCGCAACCCCACGCCCCACTCATGCACAGTCCCACACTGCGCCCCTTACACCGCCGCTGCGCCCTAGCCCAGCCCCAGGCTGCGCCCCTTTGCAGCCGCATGCCACGCCCCTGCACGGCCTAACACAACGCCCCTGCTCGGTCCCACGCTGCGCCCCGGCGCAGCACCACGCTGCGCCCCGGTGCAGCCACATGCTGCGCCCCTTGCGCGGCCGCTGCGCCCTAGCACAGCTCCGGGCAGCGCCCCAGTGCAGCACCATGCCGCGCCCCTTGCGCAGTTGCGTGCTGCACCCCTGCCTAGAGGCACGCAGCACCCCCGCGCAGCCGCTACACCCCGTCACAGTCCCATACTGCACGCCTGTGTGGCGGCCCCGCACCGCGCCCCACACCGGACCTCCCTCGCTGACTTGCCGACGCCGTCCCCGCGCAGCACCCCGCACCCCCTCCCACTGCCACCGCCCCAGCGCCCCGCCGCCCCTCCGCAGCTCCCCTCCACGCCCCTAACGGCACCAACCGCGGCTCCACACTGTATCCGTTCACGGCCCTTCGCTGCGCACTTGCGCAGCCCCTCAAAGTGCTAACGCACTCTCTTACTCGGCGTGCCAACACGGTGACACACCCCGACGCCGTCCCGTGCGGCACTGCGGTGCCCCTGCACACCTCTGCCACACCCTTGCGCTGCCCCGCATCGCGCCCCTGCACGGCCCTGCACTGCCTACCGCAGCCTCGCGATCCCCTGTGCGCTCTACCACTCCCCCCCGCTCCCCGGGCAATAGGCAGCGCCCTCGCGTACTCGCCACCCTTTCCCACGGCGGCTCAGGTACGCCTCGGCGCGGCGTTCGGCTACCGCCAAGCACCCGCCAGCCGCCCCCTCCCCTACAGCCCTACAACATCCGCCCTTGCAATCCCCCGTCGCACCCCTACACGGCCCCGCCTTGCGTCCCCGCACTGTGCCCCTACGCCGCCCCGCGCGGCGCCCTTGCGGAGCCCAAAGCTACGCTTCAACGCCGCGCCTCGCCCTGTGCGGTTCCCCCCCGGCCGCGCGGTTGCCGAGCGCTTACGGCCTGTGGCCTCCTCAGCGCAGCCCCCCGGCCCACCCCACCGCCGCAGCCTACCCGGCCCAGCGAGCCATCGCACCGCCGGCCGCGACGCATGGCCTGCACAGGCCCTATGGGGTCACGGCAGCGCCCCTCCGCGCCGGCCTACGCCCAGCTCAGGGGGTCTCAGGAAAAATACCCTGACCGCGGGCAGCCGCCGCGTCGAGAGCGGTCCGAGCGGCCGTTACCCAGACCGCCGGCCGAGGAGCCACGCTCCGGCCCTATCCCGTATGGCACGCCACCCCCGCGGGCGGCACAACCCCCGCGGGCCCGGGGGCGCTCCCACGTGCCGCAAGGTCCCCGCTGCCTGCTACAGCAGCCCATAGCGCATCCCACGCTGACCACACGCAAGGGAACCGGGACACAGGGGTATAGACCATACATACCCCCCACCCACCCACCCACCCTCCTCCACCTTCGCACAGGAAGTACGCCCCCTCCCCTGTAGCGGGGGAGTGGGAGCAGCAAGGGGAGCCGAGGCCCCGTAGGTCCCCGCACAGGTGGTCCCTCCCACCAGCCCCCCATCTCGCATCCGTCTCGCACAGGTGCGCGTACCCGCCCCCCGCGGCGGGGGAGGGAGCATGGGTCACGCGGACAGGTAGTCCCCCCCTCAGCGACGCGCGCCCCCCTCCCCCCCGGACAGCAGGCGGCACCCCCCCCCCCCCGGGTCATCGTCAACGCCCGCCCGGCCAGCGTTGCGCCGGCCGACTGCTCCCTTGCGCTCTGCCCAAGGGGAGCGTGTCTGGCAATTTCTCCCGCCGGCACGTGCTGAGCGCGCCAACAACAACAACAACAACAACAACATACCTGACCATACCATACCATACCATACCATACCATACCATACCATACCATACCATACCATACCATACCATACCATACCATACCATACCATACCATACCATACCATACCATACCATTTAGCGGAGTCCCCCCCGGCGAATCCGAGGTTCTTCCTCAAAGGGGCCCACGAGCCCAGGGGACGCCACCGGGTTTACACGGCCAAGCCGGACGGAGCTCCCACCGGCAACCCCCTCCCCGCATGGGAGGGTGCACTCCATAACCGCCAGCCCCCCCCGCCCCCCCTCAGCCCCGCCGAAAAAAGGGACTCCGGCGCGGAGGGTTGGGGATATAGTCCCATGCCGCGCGGCCATGAATCGACATGGCCCTACACCGGGCGATACACGCCCTCCCCCCCCCTTGCTCAAGAGGGGCCCCCGTCGTCCCCCGGGCAGGGAGCAACCCCCCCCCCCCCCCTTCAAGGAACGGCCGCCCTCGGGAGCCCTCGCCCAGCCCCCGGGGGCCCCTCGGGGTTCGCCCCCGAGCCCGCCCAGCCCTTCCACGCCCCCCCCCCCACCAGCCGCAGCCCATGGGCCCGCCCGGTCCCCCCCGCGCCGGTCCACAACCACCAGGGACCCGGGCCCCGGAGCCCCGGTTCCCAGCCCCGCCTGCCCCCCCGGTATCCATCCGGCGGGGCCCGTCCCGGTCCGGTTCGGCCGCGAGGGGACGGCGTGGCGCTCCCCCCGCCTCCACCAGGATTCGCCCCCGTGGATGATGCTCGGCGGGATTCGTCCCCGCCGAGCGGGGTGCGGGCCCCACCGCTGACCGCGGACCCCCGACTCCGCGAGCGCCCTTGGCTCCCCGGCCGACTTTGGCCAGCCCCGACCGCTCCTCTGCCCCGGTCAGCCGCCCGGTGACGCTCTGCGGCTGAGCTCCCCTCACCCCCTCCCCCTCACGCGCGCGCCCGCCCACCAACCCACACCCCCCCCCCCCCCCACGTGCTCGACGTCCCCCCACCACCCCTGCCCACCGCTCCACCTCTCAGCTGGACGACGCCACCATGGTGAGCTGCCGCAGCCGCCGACGGTCGGCCGCCGGGCTGACAAGAGGACCCCCCCATACGCGGTGGGGGTCCAGGCCTTGCCCCCCCTTCCCCCTGCTGCATGCATCATGGCGTGGCGTGAGTCATACCTCCCTCCCTATGCACCATGTGTCATGGCCGCGAGTGGCCTTTGCCTCTCCCTCCTCACACTAACCGAAAGGGGGGGGCCGACGGCCCCTGGGTGGGGCCCCCAGAACCCCTGGCGCAGCGACGCACGACTGGAGGGTGGTGGGGCCCGCCGGTGCGCGGTTCGAGCCCCCGCCACCCTCCTTCCACTGGCCGCGACCCCCTGTCCCCCCCCGGTCCCCCCCCTGTCCCCCGTCCCGGCTGGGGCGGCGCGGCCCGCGCGTGCGGTTCGAGCCCGCGCCGCCCCTTGTTGCATTATACGGACAGTGCGGGCCGCCAGGAGAGCGGAGGGGCCCCGCACTGCCCCGAGCGCCCCCCCCCCCACAACGGCTGGCGCTAGAGGCCTGGCAGCGCCTGGCGGGCTGTTGTGCACGGGGGGCGAGGCGACCGGGCGCTTCATACCCGCCCCCAACTGGGGTCTGTGCCCACGGCACCGGGCACAGTCGCCGGTTGGGGGGTACCTCACCGCCACCCACCACCGCACCACGGGCACAAGGGAGAGGTAATAGCCCCGGGCATCGGCCTCCCCCAGGCCGAAGGCAGGTGCCGACCGCCAGGCTCATCCTGGCCCCCCACCTCCTCTTCATAATCATCCCCCTTGGCCGTACCGGCCCACAGTCCCCGCGGCGGGTAAGTTCCTGGGGTCGAATCCTAAGAACTTCGGTGACGGAAGAACACGCCGAGGTTTCGCACCGAGCCGACGTGGGGAGCCTCCGCCCCCACGGGGCCCCAGGGCACCCCGGCCATCCCAGCCGGGGATAACCCGCCGCCAGCGCCCAATTCCCCCGCCCCGGGCTCTCCGGCTTCAGTCCCCAAGCAGTCTTCACCCTCATCACTTCCTCGTAGTAGGACACCGGTAGCAGGACGCACCCACCACCACCACACGCCACCGACCCCCAGAGCCCAGCTCTAGACCGCCCACCCCGCCCAACCCCCCCCCACCCACGCCCAGCGACGACCACCACCCGCACCTGACCCCCCCCCCCCTTTCTACATTTGCGCCACTGCCGGTAGCACTGTTCGCTCTGCATGCCGGAGCCTCCGGGCCCTGAGCGCTTGCCTCGGCTTCTCCCTTCCTCCCGCCCGCCCACCCCGACCAACCCCTCCCACCCCCACCCCACACCACGACTGGCGCCCACAGCCGGCAACGGACCTCCCACCCCCCGGCACGCCGTGTGTCGGACCCTCCCTTGCTCCGCTCCCCACAGGCACCATGGCTCACCCGTTCTCAGCTCTGTCCCCCGACCTCCAGCGCGAACAGTTGACGGCGGCCGACGCCTGGCCCCTCTTGTCCATCGCCCTGGACTCCCAACAACCCCCACGCCTGCTGGCCTCTGCGCGCCACATGCCGGCAAATGTGGACGTCCTCTCCATCCCCCTCGCCAGCTCCCCCATCGAAGCTAGCCCCCTCCTCTGGTGGTTCGCCTTCACCGAGCAGCTCACCGAGAACGAGATCTCCCTCCTCACCACGCACCACGACGCCTCGTGGCTCCCCTACGCCTCGTGCATGAGCGCGCTCATCGACTGGGGCGCTCGTGCCTCCACCCTCGACCAGGCCACTCTCGCCTCAGCCGCCCTCGCCCACATTTCCCCCTTCTCCCCCGACCTCCCCCCCTTCATCCCCCCCCCCCCCCCCTTAGACCTCCTCGCCTTCGAGGAGGCCATCAAGCCCAAGGTAGCCCGGGTCGCCCTGCTCCACTGGCTAGCAACCTAGGCGGCCCAGCAGACCGGCTCCCGGCTGGCCTGCCCCCCCCTCAGCTGCGTCTTCGACCCCGCCAGCCCCCACGTCCGTGTCCCCGCTCCATGCCCCCTGTCCGCCCAACGGTGGTACACCGAGTTGAACCATCGGAAGGATGATGGTTCAATTCGCACCCCCAACATCTCCACCGCCATCACCGCAGCCGCCCGCCGCGCTAACCCGCAGGCGGAAGACCCCCCTGCGGGGCCCGGAGCCCCCGCCCCCGCCGCCGCCCCTGCGCCCCCCGACGCTTCGCAACCCTTGTCCCTGCTTCCCCCCCGTCCCCAGCCCCCGCAGCCGGCCGCACCACCCCCGTCAGACTGGGAGACACTCTTCCAGGCTAGCCCCACCCCGAGCTCCCAGGACACGCTGACCCTGCTCGACGGCCTCTCCTCCGTCCCCGAGGCCGACGCCCACCACACGGCCATGTGCATTGTGGCTATGGGCAAGAACTGCCACCTGCCCCCCAGGACCGTGCAGCACCTCTCGGTCTCCACGTCCACCGCCAGCCTGGTGCTCGCCGCCAAGGGTGCCTGGCACTCCTGCCCCGACCTCCACAAGCCCACCCTCCGCCTCCACCTCAACAAGCTCCTCACCCTGGTCTCCCAACGGTACGGAGCCGCCGCCTCCTCCGCGGCCTCCCTGCCTGCCCTCCAGGCCATCCAGCCCCTCATCACAGCCGCTCAGGCCCATGCCGACACTCCCTGGCTGACGGCGGCCTTCACCATCGCCAGCGCCCCCTCCTTCCCCATAGAGGCCTACCAGTACCTCCAACACGTCTCCTCCGCCGACACCCTCCGCGCAGCCATCGCACGGCTGTGTGGCCGTCTCTCCACCCCGGCCCAGTTCCAGGAGCTCATCTCCTACACCAAAACTGCCCCCCCCCCCCCCCCCGCTCCACGGCGGACCTGGACTGGTTCCGCCTTGGCTCCTCCGCACCGCCAGCGCACTCCCTGCAAGCCCCTGGCGCCGCCGCCCCGCCCGCGCCACTCTTCGCCCCACCCCTCCTCGGCCAGCCCCCCCTCCCGGGCGCCCCCGCGCCCTCCGCTACCGGCGCCACCCCCGCCTCCTCGGTCCCCACCTTCGCCCCCATCGGCTCCTCGCCAGCCACCACCGGCGTCGTCCGCGTCTCAGGCCTCCGCCTAGGCCCGCACCCCTCCATGGCAGTCACCCTCAACCACAACCTGCAGACCGTCGTGTACGTCACCGACGCCGACGCCCGCCGCGGGCATGCGTTCGCCCACATCGCCCCCGCCCTGCACACCTCCCTCTTCGCCTCGCTGCCCACGCGCGTCATCCAGCACAACTAGGGCTGGTCCCTTACGGTCCAGGGCAGACGGGACGATGGGCAACCTTGGCACGCCCCCACTGCCACTCTCAAAACCCCACCCTCCCACCGCCCGCCCGTCCCGGGCGACCCTCAGCCCCGCCCCGCCAAACGCAGCCGCCAGCAGTCACCCCCCCGTTCCTCCCCCCGACGCTCCCCGCGGCACCATGGCCGCACAAAACCCTCGGCCCCCTCGTCAAGCAGGGCAGTCCGCGGCGCCATGTTCCCCAGTGCCCGCAAACACAACTAACTCGCCCTGCCGAACACTCTCCCCGCCTCCAGCGCTCCCGACCTCCCGACCCTGGCCTGGGCGACTTTCCTCGCCTCCCACTTCCCCCGCCCACTCGACGCCCACCGCGCCGGGGCTGACCTTCTCTCCGCCCCGGAGCCCCGTCCCCAGTCCCACGCCCGTGGGGCCCCCCCCCGCGCACCCGCTCCACCACCGGCCTCCGCCCCCCGTATGTGCCTTCACTGCGGCACGCTGCGGCGCCCTGCCCTCACGCGCTGCCCCGTGTGCACACACTCTGCTGACCTTCTCCCCCTTGGCCTCCCCCCGGCCGCCGACCTCCCCCCGGGCCCCCTCCGAGACCTCCTGCACGCCGCCCAGGTCTCCACGTCGGAACCCCCCTCGCTCCTCGCCTCCGCCCTCCCCACAGTGTGCGGTTGGCTCGCCTCCTTCCCCCGCCAGTGCGGTGACCCCTCCTTCTGGATCACCCCTCCCCTGCACGTGGACGCCAAGTGGACCGCCTTCTGGGACACCGCCCACTTGCCTACAACCCCCCTCCCCCCGTCCCAAGCGTACACTCGCTCGTCAGGCCCGACCTCAGCGTGGACGCTACACCCCGCCCTCCCCGACGCCCTGCTCGTCACCTCCTCCGCTTGCCCCGACTGTGGACGCCCCACGCCTCACACCGCCTTCGTCGACCTCCCCACATCGCCGACCGACCACTGGCCTCACTTCTTCAGCACCTCCCCCCACAAGGCCCCGCCTGTGTGCACTCGCGACATCGCCGCCCGCTGTGTGGTCGGCTTCCAAGGCATGCTACTGCCCGGGGCTGTCCCCGTCTCGGCCATCCCCTAGGCCGCCCCCTGCGCCCCCCCTCCCGACCGCCTCCTCCAGCCGACCCCCGCCTTCGTCCTCTCCCTCCCCGACCCCCGTGACCAGGCGTCCATCCCCCTCCGCGACACAGCCCTCACCTTTCTCACACACAACTGGGGCGGCATGGCCGGCCAAGTCTCCCTCGCCCGCACCTGGCTCGAGGCCCTGTCCCCCGACGTGGTCGCCGAGCAGGAACTCTGGGACTTGGCCTCGGCCCGCCCCGCCCTCCCACCAAGGTACGAGGCCCACTACAGCACCGCTTCCGGCCAGGGCTCAGGCCTCCGCACGGCCTGGCTCAGGTCCCTCCGCGCCCGCACCCAACCCGCCGACCTCGTCTACGACGGCCAGCACTGGATTGCCTCCGCGGTCCCCCTCTCGCTAGGGGGCCGGGCCCTCCTGTTCAACGCCCACCTCCCCCCACGCCTCTCGTACTCCGAGTGGGTTTCCGAGGTCAAGCTCATGAACCACCTCCGCTCCCGCGTACGGCCCGACCTGTGCGTCCTCCTGGGCGACCTCAACAGCACGGGAGCCCGAGGCACCCCCCTGGCCTCCGCACTCGGGGCCCTAGGCCCGCTCTCAGCCTGGCACCGCCTGGTCCCCCCAGCCACTCCCACCAACTTCACCACCCGCCACGGCTCCCCCCGTTCCACCGCCATCGACCACATCTTCGCCACCGGTCCCATCGCCTCCCACACTCACCACGTCCTCCCCTGCCACACCTCACACGCCATGGTGCTGGCGCAGGTCACCCTGCACCACCGCTCCTGCGACGCCCACTCGTGGCGTCTGTTCCGATGGCGCCTGGCGACTGTCGAGGACATGGACTCCCTCTCAGCCGCCCTTGACCTGGCGTGGGGCTGGCTCTCCCTTACCCCCTCCCTCCCCGACCACTACATCGCCGCCCACCACTCCCTCGCGCACCGGCTGCTCCCGAACCCCCTTGACACCCCCACACTACTACGGTCCCTGGCCCGGTTCACCTTTCCCCTCTCCACACATGACCTCGCCGCCCAGTCCTTTGCCCTCCGGGAGGCATCGGCCGCCCGCGGCTACGTCTCTCGCGCTGCAGTCCTCTCCTCCTCCTCCATCACTTCCGCCACTCGCACAGTCCTCCGGCTGCCCTCCCCTCCCCTGGAACCGTTCCACGGCATCCTCCCCCACCCAGGGGCCACCCTCACGACCCGCGAGGAACGGCTCGCCGAGGTCACGGAACAGTCCCGGTCCCAGACGGCCAACCGGCACGTCTCCGTGGATCACACCTTCTTCGCCGCCCGCTGCACCCCGGACCCCTGGCTCCCCCTCCTGCACCCGCCCACTGACCTCACTCTCCCCCTACTCCGCGACGCCCTCCGCGCGCACGCCCGACCAGAATCCCCCGCCTCCCTCGGGGCGTACGCCCTCACCCGCCAGCCCCCCCCCCTCATCACCACCGCCTCCCTCGCCCACCGCCGCATGGGCAAGCGCTCCCTCGCCGTGTCCACTGACAACGTGGCGCGCGCAGCGCTCTTCCGCAGCGGCGGAGGCGTCCACCTCGGATTGCTGCACCTCCTCCTCCAGCTCGAATCCGGCACCCCGGGCGTCTCCAACGAGACCGTCCGCTACGGCCTCTACAAGGGGAAGCCCACCAAGCCACTCCCCCGGCACCTCACACGCTCCTTCCGCCCCGTCGACGTGGAGTCGGGCGTCTCCGGCGCAGCGTCCGGCATCGCCACGACCCGCCTAGCCGCCGATCTCGAGCTCACCTCCACCTACATCCCCGCCTCCTTCGCCTACCGCCCAGGCCACTCCGCCCTCGGCCTCGCCCTCGTGGCCCGCGCCGCCGCCTACACAGCCCTCTCCACCCACGGCACCTGCGCCATCTGCGACTGGGACGAGTCTGACGCGTGCCTCAGGGTACTGCGCCAGGACAACTCCCGCCTCTGCTCCCGCCTCCGCGCCACGTGGGACTTTGGCCCCTGGGCAGACGGCTTCTACAGCCGCCTGGTCATCCGCGTGGCCACCCGCGAAGGGTTCGCCCACCCCTTCAGCACCGAGGAGAGGGGCAACCAAGGCGACAGGTTCGCCCAACTCCACTATCAGGCCCCCAGCCTGGTCATCACCAGGGCCATGCGCCCCAACACTTCCATCACCCTCCCCCTCACCGTCCCCGGCCACTCAGCATCCCTCCCCGCCACCCACCTCTCGTACAGCGACGACCGCCGCTTCATCACCCCCTCCCTCACGGACATGGCAGCCATGGCCACTGACTGCCGCGAGTGCTCTCGCCGCGCCGGCCGCATCATACACCCCGACAAGCAGGAGTTCTCCCTCATCGACTCCCGCCCGGGCCGGCCCACCCTCGTCAGAGCCGACGTCCCGCAGCACACCGGCACCACCACCACCGCCCCCCCGGAAGTCGTCGGCATCCCCAACCTCCCCGAGCTCCCCCTCCTCCGCGTCATCAACAAGACCCGCGCGTCCTCGACCGAGCGCGCAAGGCAAGCCGCACCCACGCGCTGCACCTCCGGCCCCTGCCCCCAGGCTGGTCCTCCCACCTACTCCGCCTCGCGTATGAACGCGCCGAGATCCCGGCGCTGGCCCTCCACCGCATCATGCACCTCCGGCTACTGCACTCCCAGGACCACCCCCCCGGCTACGGAGGCGTGACGTGCCCCTTCTGCCACCGCCCCTACCCGGACTCCGCCGCCCACCTCCAGCACCACTGCCCCCCCCACTACGCCCTGCAGTTACTCCTCGCGTGGCACCTGTTCACGCACCCGCCCATCCTGGCAGCCACTGCCGGCCACTCCCCCCGCCTCGTCACCCCTTTAGAGCTCCGCACGGCCACCACCGCAGTGTACCTCTCCGAGCGCCTCCCAGCCGCCCCGCGACCCGGCCCCCCGACGCAGTTGGGGTTCAGCATGCTTGGCATGTGGCAGTCCTCCTCCCCCCACGGCACCCCCCCTCTGCTGGACAGCGCCGGCCGGGAGGAACTCCTCCGCGAGCTCCTCTCCGCCCTCAGCACGACACACACGTCGCTGGCGTCACTCCTCCGCCGTGCCCCCTCCCACGCCACCGCCCCGCCCCCCCCCTCCCGCCGCACGTCCCCACGCCGCCCAGCACCCAACCCCACACACTGCGCCACAGCATCGCCCTAGTCTGGCTCCTCCGCCATTGCGCCACTTGGCGCCTCACAGTAGACCGCCGTCCTGTGGTCCCGCTCCCCCCGGCACCGCTCCCGGGGCCGCACCCGGCCCACGTCGTGTTCACCCCCACGTCGCAGGCCGCGGACATCCTCCCGCTCCTCGCCGCCCCCCCCCCCCCCGGGCATCGCATACTGCTTGCCGCCAACCCCTCGGTCCTCAGTGAGGTCCTCATCGGGCACGCCGACGCCCTGCACGTGCGCCCGCTGCTGCCCGACCTGCACGCTGCATACGCCCCCGGCACGCCCGTCGACCCCTCCGTGTGGGACTCCCAGTGAGGCCACCGGCCACCGGCCGGCCCGCACGCACCACCCCGCACTCGCCTCGGGCACTCGACGCCGTGGACGCCGCTACCCACGCGCCCGGCCCCGGCCTCGGCCCCCGGGCAGCGCTCCCTGCCAGCCGCGGGTCCCACGGCCCTCAGGGGGCCCCCGACGGGCACGCCGACACCCTTGCACGTGCAGCCCCCGCAGCTTGGCCTGCACAGCGCGCTCGCCCCCGGCACGCCCCCGGACCCCACGGTGTGGGGCCCTTGGAGCCTCTGCCGACCGCCGGCTGGGCCGCCCAAGCCTCCCAGCGACCGCCAAGGCCCCCGCACCCACTCGGCCGCCCGCCGCTACTCATGCGCCCGGCCCCGGCCTCAGCCCCCAGGCAACGCAACCAGCTCACCGCAGATCCCTCGGCCCGCAGAGGGGCCCGCACCGGGCACGCCGACGCCCTTGCGCGCGCGCCCTCCGCAGCTTGGCTTGCAGGACGCGCCCCTCCCCCCGGCACGAACACCGACCCCACTGTGTGGGACGCTCAGGGCCACTGCCGACCGCCGGCTGGACCGCCCGCGACCCCCCGCGACCGCCACGGGCCCCGCACCCGCATGGCGCCACGTCCTACCCGGCCGCCCGCCGCTACCCATGCGCCCGGCCTGGGCTGCGACCCCCCGCCGGCTGTGCCGCGCAGCCTCCCGTACGCAAGGCACAGGGACAGGCAACAGGGAACAGCACCTGAACCGTGGGGACGTGGGGACGAGGCGGCCACAACACAACTCCAGCAGAGGTGACTAGGCGCCGGCAAACTGCAACTCCCAGGCCTCCCTCGCCCCCGTAGAAGGCTAGAAGCACGGGCCAGCGCCCCCGGCCACGCCACGGCCTCACACGAGGAACGGCCACCTCGGCGGGATGTTCGGGCAAGGCGCGGACTGTCCGTGGACCCGGGCGTGCCTTCCCCACCCCAAGGTCACCGCCCCACCCTCCGCCCCCGCCACAGCCGCTTCGCACAGGATGAGTAACTCCCCCCCCGCGAGACGGGGGAGGGCTCCAAGGTGACGTCCTCAGGTGGCCCCACCCTCCTCCACACGCGCCCCCCCCCCCCCCACACCACGCCCCCCCCCCCCCCCCCCTCGGTCGTCGTCGGCACACGCCCGGCCAGCGTGACGCCGGCCGACTGCTCCCTTGCGCCCTGCCCAGGGAGAGCGTGTCTGGCAATTTCTCCCGCCGGCACGTGCTGGGTGCCCTCAACAACAACAACAACAACAACAACATACCATACCATACCATACCATACCATACCATACCATACCATACCATACCATACCATATCGCGGAGTCCCCCCCGGCGAATCCGAGGTTCTTCCTCGAAGGGGCCCACGAGCCCAGGGGACGCCACCGGGTTTCACGGCCACGCCGGACGGAGCTCCCACCGGCGACCCCCCCCCCGCATGGGAGGGTGCACACAACAACCGCCAGCCCCCCCCCCCCCCCTCAGCCCCCCCGAAAAAGGGACTCCGGCGCGGAGGGTTGGGGATATAGTCCCATGCCGCGCGGCCATGAATCGACATGGCCCTACACCGGGCGATACACACCCGCCGCCCCCCCTCGCTCAAGAGGGGCCCCCGTCGTCCCCCGGGCAGGGAGCACCCCCCCCCCCCTCAGGGAACGGCCGCCCTCGGGAGCCCTCGCCCAGCTCCTGGGGGCCTCTCGGGGTTCGCCCCCAAGCCCGCCCGGCCCTTCCGCGCCCCCCCTCACCAGCCGCAGCCCAGAGGCCCGCCCGGTCCCCCCCGCGCCGGCCCAAAGCCACCAGGGACCCGGGCCCCGGAGCCCCGGAGCCCAGCCCTGCCCGCCCCCCCGGTATCCATCCGGCGGGGCCCGTCCCGGTCCGGTTGGGCCGCGAGGGGACGGCGTGGCGCTTCCCCCCGCCTCCACCAGGATTCGCCCCCGTGGATGATGCTCGGCGGGATTCGTCCCCGCCGAGCGGGGTGCGGGCCCCTCCGCTGACCGTGGCCCCCAGCGCCGTGGGCGCCCCGGGCTCCCCGGCGACTTTGGCCAGCCCCGGCCGCCCCTCTTCCCCGGTCAGCCGAACGATGGCGCTCGCGGCTAAGCACACCGCAACCCCTCCCCCTCGCGCGCGCGCCCGCCGACCGGCCCACAGCCCCCCCCCCCCTCCCCGCGTGCACACCAGGCCCCTCCTCCCCTCCACACCCCCTCTCCTTCTTCACACGTTGCCGACGCCACCGAGGTGGGCTTCCGCAGCCGCCGACGGGCGGACGCCTGGCCGACGAGGGGGCCCCCCATACGCGGTGGGGGTCCGAGCCTTGCCCCCCCTTCCCCGTGCTGCATGCATCATGGCGTTGCATGAGTCATACCTCCCTCCCTGCGCGCCATGGGACATGGCCGCGAGTGGCCTTTGTCCCTTCCCCCCACCCATGCCTCACGCTCAGAGACCGAACGGGGGGGGCAACGGCCCCTGGGTGGGGCCCCCAGAACCCTGGGCGGGGCCCCAAGAACCCCAGTGCTGTTACTCCGACGTGGAGGGTGGTCTGACCAGCCGGCGAGCGGTCACACCTGACGCTGAACCCAGTCCCCCCCCCTGTCCCCCACCCCTGCTGGGGCGGCGCGGCCCGCACGTGCGGTTCGAGCCCGCGTCGCCCTTGTAACGCTATACAGGCAGTGCGGGCCGCTAGGAGCGCGGAGGGGCCCCGCACTGCCCCAAGCGCCCCCCCCCACTCCAGCTGGCGCTAGAGGCCTAGCAGCGCCTGGCGGGCTGTTGTGCAGGGGGGGCGAGGCGACCGGGCGCTTCATACCCGCCCCCAACGGGGGTCTGTGCCGACGGCACCGGGCACAAACGCCGGTTGGGGGGTACCACACCACCACCCACCACCGCACCACGGGCACAAGGGAGAGGTAATAGCCCCGGGCATCGGCCTCCCCAGGCCGAAGGAAGGTGCCGACCGCCAGGCTCATCCTGGCCCCCCGTTTCCTCTTCATGATCATCCCCCTTGGCCGTCCGGGCCCACAGTCCCCGCGGCGGGTAAGTTCCTGGGGTCGAATCCTAAGAACTTCGGTGACGGAAATACAGGCCGTGGTTTCGCACCGAGCCGACGTGGGGAGCCTCCGCCCCCACGGGGCCCCAGGGCACCCCGGCCATCCCAGCCGGGGATAACCCGCCGCCGGCGCCCCATTCCCCCGCCCCAGGCTCTCCGGCTTCAGTCCCCAAGCAGTCTTCACCCTCATCACTTCCTCGTAGTAGGACACAGGTAGCAGGACACACCCACCACCACCACACGCCACCGACCCCCAGAGCCCAGCTCTGGACCGCAGACAGTCGAGCTCCCACACCCTACACCCCCGACACGCCGCGCCCGACACCCCTCCCCTTACCACACGCGCACCCCACCCCTCTCCCCCAGCAGACGCCACCACGCGACGTACGCCGCACCCAACGACGGCCCACGCCCACGCCGGGCCCACCAGCCCCCCCCCCCCCCCCTTCTTACTTTGCGCCACCGCCGGTTAGCACTGTTCGCTCTGCATGCCGGAGCCTTTGGGCCTCGAGCGCTTGCCTCGGCTTTTTCTGCCCCCCACCAGCCCACCCCGCCCCACACCCAACACCTGCCCCCAGCGCGAGCCTCCCACCAGCCTGGCACCACACCCAGCGACCACCCACGCCCAGCACCACCTCCCGACTCTCCCCGCGCCCAGCGACGACCACCACCCGCACCTAGCCCACCCCCCCCCCCCTTTCTACATTTGCGCCACTGCCGGTAGCACTGTTCGCTCTGCATGCCGGAGCCTCCGGGCCCCGAGCGCTTGCCTCGGCTTCTCCCTTTCTCCCGCCCGCCCACCCCGACCAACCCCCCCCACCCTAATCACGCACCACGACTGGCGCCCACAGCCGTCAACGGACCTCCCATCCCCCGGCACGCCGTGTGTCGGACCCTCCCTTGCTCCGCTCCCCACAGGCACCATGGCTCACCCATTCTCAGCTCTGTCCCCCGACCTCCAGCGCGAACAGTTGACGGCGGCCGACGCCTGGCCCCTCCTGTCCATCGCCCTGGACTCCCAACAACCCCCACGCCTGCTGGCCTCCGCGCGCCACATGCCGGCGAATGTGGACGTCCTCTCCATCCCCCTCGCCAGCTCCCCCATCGAAGCCAGCCCCCTCCTCTGGTGGTTCGCCTTAACCGAGCAGCTCACCGAGAACGAGATCTCCCTCCTCACCACACAGCACGACGCCTCATGGCTCCCCTACGCCTCCTGCATGAGCGCCCTCATCGACTGGGGCGCTCGTGCCTCCACCCTCGACCAGGCCACTCTCGCCTCGGCCGCCCTCGCCCACATTTCCCCCTTCTCCCCCGACCTCCCCCCCTCCATCCCCTTCCGCCGCCTCCTGGACCTCCTCGCCTTCGAGGAGGCCATCAAGCCCAAGGTCGCCCGGGTCGCCCTGCTCCACTTGCTAGCGACCCGACGGCCCAGCAGACCGGCTCCCGGCTGGCCTGCACCCCCCTCAGCTGCGTCTTCGACCCCGCCAGCCCCCACGTCCGTGTCCCGCCCCTTGCCCCCTGTCAGCCCAACGGTGGTACACCGAGTTGAACCATCGGAAGGATGATGGTTCAATTCGCACCCCCAACATCTCCACCGCCATCACCGCAGCCGCCCGCCGCGCTAACCCGCAGGCAGAAGACCCTCCTGCGGGGCCCGGTGTCCCCGCCCCCGCCGCCGCCCCTGCACCCCCCAACGCTTCGCAACCCTTGTCCCTGCTTCCCCCCCGTCCCCAGCCCCCGCAGCCGGCCGCACCACCCCCGTCAGACTGGGAGACACTCTTCCAGGCTGGCCCAGCCCCGAGCTCCCAGGACACACTGTCCTTACTCGACGGCCTCTCCTCCGTCCCCGAGGCCGACGCCCACCACACGGCAATGTGCATTGTGGCCATGGGCAAGAACTGCCACCTGCCCCCCCCGACCGTGCAGCACCTCTCGGTCTCCACGTCCACCGCCAGCCTAGTGCTCGCCGCCAAGGGTGCCTGGCACTCCTGCCCCGACCTCCACAAGCCCACCCTCCGCCTCCACCTCAACAAGCTCCTCACCCTGGTCTCCCAACGGTACGGAGCCGCCGCCTCCTCCGCGGCCTCCCTGCCTGCCCTCCAGGCCATCCAGCCCCTCATCACAGCCGCTCAGGCCCATGCCGACATTCCCTGGCTGACAGCGGCCTTCACCATCGCCAGCGCCCCCTCCTTCCCCATAGAGGCCTACCAGGACCTCCAACACGTCTCCTCCACCGACACCCTCCGCGCAGCCATCGCACGGCTGTGTGGCCGTCTATCCACCCCGGCCCAGTTCCAGGAACTCATCTCCTACACCAAAACTGCCCCCCCCCCCCGCTCCACGGCGGACCTGGACTGGTTCCGCCTTGGCTCCTCCGCACCGCCAGCGCCCTCCCTACAAGCCCCTGGCGCCGCCGCCCCGCCCGCGCCACTCTCCGCCCCACCCCTCCTCGGCCAGCCCCCCTCCCGGGCGCCCCCGCGCCCTCCGCCACCGGCGCCAGCCCCGCCTCCTCGGTCCCCACCTTCGCCCCCATCGGCTCCTCGCCAACCACCACCGGCATCGTCCGCGTCTCAGGCCTCCGCCTAGGCCCGCACCCCTCCATGGCAGTCACCCTCAACCACAACCTGCAGACCGTCGTGTACGTCACCGACGCCGACGCCCGCCGCGGACACGCGTTCGCCTCCATCGCCCCCGCCCTGCACACCTCCCTCTTCGCCTCGCTGCCCACGCGCGTCATCCAGCACGACGAGGGCTGGTCCCTTACGGTCCAGGGCAGACGGGACGATGGGCAACCTTAGCACGCCCCCGCCACCACACTCAACACCCCCCCCTCCCACCGCCCGCCCGTCCCGGGCGACCCTCAGCCCCGTCCCACCAAACGCAGCGGCCAGCAATCACCCCCCCGTTCCTCCCCCCGACGCTCCCCGAGGCACCATGGCCGCACAGCGCCCTCGGCCCCCACGTCACGCAGGGCAGTCCGCGGCGCCATTTTCCACAGTTCCCGCAGACACAACTGACTCGCCCCGCCGGACACTTTCCCCGCCTCCAGCGCTCCCGACCTCCCGACCCTGGCCTGGGCGACCTTCCTCGCCTCCCACTTCCCCCGCCCACTCGACGCCCACCGGACAGGGGCTGACCTCCTCTCCAGCCCGGAGCCCCGTCCCCAATCCCACGCCTGGGAGACCCCCCCCCCGCGCACCCGCTACACCACCGGCCTCCGCCCCCCGTACATGCCTTCACTGCGGCACGCTGCGGCGCCCGGCCCTCACGCACTGCCCCGTGTGCACACACTCTGCTGACCTTCTCCCCCTTGGCCTCCCCCCGGCCGCCAACCTCCCCCGGGGCCCCCTCCGAGACCTCCTGCACGCCGCCCAGTTCTCCACGTCGCTACCCCCATCGCTCCTCGCCTCCGCCCTCCCCACAGTGTGCGGTTGGCTCGCCTCCTTCCCCCGCCAGCGCCGCGACCCCTCCTTCTGGATCACCCCTCCCCTGCACGTGGACGCCAAGTGGACCGCCTTCTGGGACACCGCCCACTTGCCGTCAACCCCCCTCCCCCCGTCCCCAGCGTATACTCGCTCGTCAGGCCCGACCTCAGCGTGGACGCTACACCCCGCCCTCCCCGACGCCCCACTCGTCACCTCCTCCGCTTGCCCCGACTGTGGACGCCCCACGCCTCACACCGCCTTCGTCGACCTTCCCACATCGCCGACCAACCACTGACCCTCACTTCTTCTACACCTCCCCCCACAAAGCCCCGCCCGAGTGCACTCGTGACACCGCCGCCCGTTGTGTGGTCGGCTTCCAGGGCATGCTACTGCCCGGGGCTGTCCCCGTCTCAGCCATCCCCTGGGCCACCCCCTGCGCCCCCCCTCCCAACCGCCTCCTCCAGCCGACCCCCGCCTTCGTCCACTCCCTCCCCGACCCCCGTGACCAGGCGTCCACCCCCCTCCGCGACACAGCCCTCACCTTTCTCACGCACAACTAGGGCGGCATCGCCGGCCAAGTCTCCCTCGCCCGCACCTGGCTCGAGGCCCTGTCCCCCGACGTGGTCGCCGAGCAGGAACTCTGGGACTTGGCCGCGGCCCGCCCCGCCCTACCACCGTGGTACGAGGCCCACTACAGCACCGCATCCAGCCAGGGCTCAGGCCTCCGCACGGCCTGGCTCCGGTCCCTCCGCGCCCCCTCCCAGCCCGCCGACCTCGTCTACGACAGCCCGCACTGGATTGCCTCCATGTTCCCCCTCTCACTAGGGGGCCGTGCCCTCGTGTTCAACGCCCACCTCCCCCCACGCCTCTCGTACTCCGAGTGGGTTTCCGAGGTCAAGCTCATGAACCACCTCCGCTCCTGCATATGTCCCGACCTGTGCGTCCTCTTGGGCGACCTCAACAGCACGGGAGCCCCAGGCACCCCCCTGGCCTCCGCGCTCGGGGCCCTAGGCCCGCTCTCGGCCTGGCACCGCCTGGTCCCCCCAGCCACTCCCACCAACTTCAACACCCGCCACGGCTCCCCCCGGTCCACAGCCATCGACCACATCTTCGCCACCGGTCCCATCGCCTCCCACACTCACCACGTCCTCCCCTGCCACACCTCACACGCCATGGTGCCGGCGCAGGTCACCCTGCACCACCGCTCCTGCGACGCCCACTCGTGGCGTCTCTTCCGATGGCGCCTGGCAACTATCGAGGACATGGACTCCCTCTCGGCCGCCCTTGACCTGGCGTGGGGCTGGCTCTCCCTTACCCCCTCCCTCCCCGACCACTACATCGCCGCCCACCACTCCCTCGCGCACCAGCTGCTCCCGCACCCGCCTGACACCCCCACACTACTACGGTCCCTGGCCCAGTTCACCTTTCCCCTCTCCACACATGACCTCGCCGCCAAGTCCACTGCCCTCCAGGAGGCATCGGCCGCCCGCGGCTACGTCTCTCGCGCTGCCGTCCTCTCCTCCCCCTCCATCACCTCCGCCACTCGCACAATCCTCCGGCTCCCCTCCCCTCCCCTGGAACCGTTCCACGGCATCCTCCCCCACCCGGGGGCCACCCTCACAACCCGCGAGGAACGGCTCGCCGAGGTCACGGCCCAGTCCCGATCCCAGACGGCCAACCGGCACGTCTCCGTGGACCACGCCTTCTTCGCCGCCCGCTGCACCCCGGACCCCGGCTCCCCCTCCTACACGCGCCCACCGATCTCACTCTCCCCCTACTCCGCGACGCCCTCCGCGCGAACGCCCGACCAGAATCCCCCGCCTCCCTCCGGGCGTACGCCCTCACCCGCCAGTCCCACCCCCTCATCACCACCGCCTCCCTCGCCCACCACCGCATGGGCAAGCGCTCCCTCGCCGTGTCCACTGACAACGTGGCACGCGCAGCGCTGTACCGCAGCGGCGGAGGCGTCCACCTCGGATTGCTACACCTCCTCCTCCAGCTCGAATCCGGCACCCCGGGCGTCTCCAACGAGACCGTCCGCTACGGCCTCTACAAGGGGAAACCCACCAAGCCACTCCCCCGGCACCTCACACGCTCCTTCCGCCCCGTCGACGTGGAGTCGGGCGTCTCCGGCGCAGCGTCCGGCATCGCCACGACCCGTCTAGCCGCCGATCTCGAGCTCACCTCCACCTACACCCCCGCCTCCTTCGCCTACCGCCCAGGCCACTCCGCCCTCGGCCTCGCCCTCGTGGCCCGCGCCGCCGCCTACACAGCCCTCTCCACCCACGGCACCTGCGCCGTCTACGACTGGGACGAGTCTGACGCGTACCTTAGGGTACTGCGCCAAGACAACTCCCGCCTCGGCTCCCGCCTCCGCGCCACGTGGGACTTTGGCAGCTGGGCAGACGGCTTCTACAGCCGCCTGGTCATCCGCGTGGCCACCCGCGAAGGGTTCGCCCACCCCTTCAGTACCGAGGAGGGGGGCAACCAAGGCGACGGGTTCGCCCAACTCCACTACCAGGCCCCCAGCCTGGTCATCACCAGGGCCATGCGCCCCAACACTTCCATCACCCTCCCCCTCACCATCCCCGGCCACTCAGCGTCCCTCCCAGCCACCCACCTCTCGTACAGCGACGACCGCCGCTTCATCACCCCCTCCCTCACGGACGTGGCAGCCATGGCCACTGGCTGCCGCGAGTGCTCCCGCTGCGCCGGCCGCATCATAGACCCCGACAAGCAGGAGTTCTCCCTCATCGACTCCCGCCACATGGTGCTGGGACGCACAGCATAGAAGGTAAAAAATGGTAGGAAAATGCTGAGCATATTGCTCAGGATATTTGGGGATGCTCAGCATTCATGCTCAGCTAATGGGACTCATATTGCAGGGTTGATCTCGGAAGTCCCAGCCAAAATTTCTTCCGAGCCCCCCCAGCACGGTCGGCTGGGGAGCCCATGGAACATTCCTACCGATATCGGTTGCGTTTTGGGACCCGATTTGGCTGCCAAAACTTCCGAGCATCTTTCCGAGGGATTTCGAAAACTTCCAAGCGTTTTTCCATCGGTTTTTTGTACAATGACCTACACCGTTCTTGGTTCCCAAATCCCACACCTCAGCAAAGAAACACACAAAAAGACAAGCATGACCGTTCACTTACGCTTGAAATGTGAATGCTCAGTGCCTTGCCTGTTCATTTCAGCTTGAACTGTGAATGCTGTAATCTCCTTCGCTGAGCATCTGCACAGGACAGCCATCGCTTGACATGGCATCCACATCCACCACCACACGGCGATACTTCTTGGGTTGAGGTTGGGGTTCAGGGTTGTCACTGGATGATGAGGAAGAATCTGAGGCACTTACTGTGGAGGCACCAGATAGGTGCACAGCATCATCATCCGAATCATTATCCTCGGGACTGCTACTGCTCCCACTATCACTGCTGCTGCTGCCGCTGCTGCTGCTGCTGCTGCTGCTGCTGTTGCTACTGTTACTGCTGCTACTGCCACTGCCACGAGGGCACACAAGTTGCTGCTCAATGTCGCTATCAACAATGGGTACACGCGCCAACTTCGTACGCCTCATGGGTTGCACACGCTGCTGCTCGTTCAAACCCGTAGGACCTTGAAATGAAGCAGCACTGTCCTCGCCCTCCGAAGGGGGTACAATATCAACTGTCGCAGGGTTAGAAACTCGGCTTTGAGGGATGGGCCCCACACGTCCCTTACCCTTTCCCTTGTCCTTCAGCGCCTTACGGCGTGCAGCACAGGACTTAAATGTGGCACGGCTCTTCAAACCCAGTTTGGGCCACTTGCAGACAGCTTCCCTGTCCAGTGGTACCCATTGACGGACACCACGCTTTGAGCCACAGGTCCCACACACACATACCACATCACTCTCGGGATTTGCACCTGGAAAGGCGCATTTCACCGAACGGGTGTCTGGGTGCATATATAGGGAGCAACCACCTCCCTCCTGGAAATCCAGCAAATGCTCTAAGAGGCGTTGGAAGGGTTGCTGGCACCGGCACTGCTATCGGCGCTGGGGTTCCCACTCCCAAGTTCAGCCAGTCGACCCGAGGAGATGGGGACGGCGGCAGGAGCTGGTGGCTGGGCGCGGGCAGCCAGGGCAGCAGAGATGGAAGACATCAGAGTGAAAAAGAGGGCTGATGAAGACCCAACACAGTGCATCCCCAGCTTAGGCAGGGGGGGGGGCTTCTGCGGTCCCAACCTGGCCCTGGCCCTCACCCTTGGCCTGCAACCATGCACCTAAGATGGTAAGTCGCTGCCGCTTTGGTGCGCCCTCGGAAGAAGGTTTGGGGGCTGGGGCCAAAAGAAACTCAATGCCCCACAAGACACCGTGCGCATGGTACGTGGGTTGCTGGTCTGTTCTGAAAACCTCACCGTCGGGGGGGGTAACCACCTTTTCCCACGTGCCTGAGGGGGCTTGGTCCCACACCCGCCAGCCGTCCTTTTCCCCGAAAACCTCTACCACATGTGCACCTGTGATGGTGGCTCTGAGGGCGCTGTGAATCGTTGCATGTGGGGACTCGCAGAAGGCATCGTTTATGATAACCCTCAAAACCTCGAACGGAACATGAATAAATGAGAGGGGGGGGAACTGCACGTTGCAGGAAACTACTTTTTTGGACCGCTTCTTGATCTTGGCCTCTTTGAACCAAGTAACTACATCGCTCTGGGTCCACTTTAACTCGCGAATGGTACTGTCCGGGTGTGTGGACAGTATTGATTTCAAGTACATGTAATGTACACGCAGCCTCTCTTAGATTCCTCTGCAAAGGTCCGGTCCGTGTTGTATTTCGGATCCGGACCAACAATGCAGAGGTTTCTGTATTGTACACCGTACGAGGTCTCATGTTTGCTGGGGCTTGTCTTGCCCACAGCCTCCCGTGTCGTCAAGACAGGGATTGAAAAATGCTTATGCATAAGCATAGCCAGCAAGGTATCCTTGGGCTGGATGCGGTATGCATCAGGGACGACCCTGTCCAAAAAAACCCTTAGCATTCTGGGTTCAATGGTCTCTGACGGCTTATGCCGCAGGCACAGTGCTGCTAGGGCGTGTTGGAGGCGCGATTGTGTATCACCCGGTTCGGGAACTTCGGTATTGGCTGTGTCCGCGTCAATGAGCTCGCCCTCAAGCTCCAAATCTTGTTCCGGGAGCTGCTGAACGGGCTGGGGGGGCTGAGCGGACGAAGACGAGGCACTAGCGGCACTGCCTTGACTACCAGACATGTCTGTTGCAGGTGACAAAAAGTGTTCTGAGCACAAAAAGGGAATACATTAGTGAGTCTACTCAAAGGGGCCTAGGTGAGAAAGCGACACACATGCAAAAAGAAAACCACAAAAGCAGGCACAAAGCATCACAAGGCACAAAGGGCAAACATTCAGAAGCTTGAGTACAGTGTTCTCGATGCAAGTTTGTAGGCAAAGCAGCCACCAAGGATCAAACTGGCGTTGCACATGTCAAAAGCAAAAGTCCAAATTCACAAAGGAGCACAAAGGGGAAGCAATCATAAGCTTGAGCACAGTGTTCTCCATGCAGTTTTGTATGCAAAGCAGACAAAGGGTAGACAAACATTAGCTTCAACGTGCTGTTCTCCATGGCATCTTGCACGCAAGGTAGGCACCAAGCATCCAACCAAAATTCCACTGGGTTCGGGCTGAAAAATTTCTTCCGAGCTCCCCCGGCACGGTCGGCTGGGAAGCCCATGGAACATTCCTACCAATATTGGTTACGTTTTGGGACCCGATCTGGCTGCCAAAACTTCCGAGCATCTTTCCACCAAGCATCCAACCAAAATTCTACTGGGTTCGGGCTGAAAAATTTCTTCCGAGCTCCCCCGGCACGGTCGGCTGGGAAGCCCATGGAACATTCCTACCGATATCGGTTGCGTTTTGGGGGGCCGATCTGGCTGCCAAAACTTCCGAGCATCTTTCCAAGGGTTTTCGAAAACTTCCAAGCGACGGAGCGAAGCATATCGCATGCACGTCGGTACAGATTTCCTAAAATTGCCACCGGTAACCGGACAATATTGGTCTCTCTTTCAATGTTCTATGCTGGGCACCGGTGGTACATGTGCCCGGGCCGGCCCACCCTCGTCACAGCCGACGTCCCGCAGCACACCCGCACCACCACCGCCGCCCCCCCGGAAGTCGTCGGCATCCCCATCCTCCCCGAGCTCCCCCTCCTCCGCGTCATCAACACGTCCCGCGCGTCCCTCGATCGGGCGCACAAGGCCAGCCGCAACCGCGAGGCCTGCCCCATACTCCAGCTCCGCTCCCTGCACGCCTTCGGCCTCTCCCCCCTCGACTACGTCACCTCGGGCGTCCTCGTCCCCCCCCCCTCCCTCCGCCCCCATCAGACCGCCATCAACAATGCATACCGCCACGCCTTCCGTCTACCCCCCTGGGCAGATTCGGTCTTCCTCCACCTCCCCCTCCAGCAAGGCGGTCCCGGCGCCCCCCTCCTAGCATACCGGGCCCCCCTCAACCTCCTCCGCACTTACCTCCGCGCCTCTTGGGGCCCCAACACCCTCGCAGTAGCCGCCACGGCGTCCCTCATCTCCCCATGCCGCCCCACCCCCTGGCTCACCGAAGGTCCCGCCCTGGCACAAGCGCTCGTCCCCCTCAACATCACCGTCCACCTCCTCCCCTCCCCCCACGTATGCCCCGCCCCGCAGCACCACACCGGCTCGCTGGCCCCCCTCCGCTCCCTCCCCTATGTCGTGGTCGCATGCGACGGCAGCCAAGAGGGCACCCGCCTTGGCGCCGGCTTCCTCCTCTGGCACCCCCACCACGGCACTCTGTACCGCGGCTGGCTCGGCCTCCACGCCCTCGCCGGCCACTCCACCGACGCAGAGTGGAATCGCCAAAATAGCCGCCATGTTCGCCCTCCGCGGCTGGTCCGGTGAAGCCCTCTTCGCCTCGGACTCCACCGCCTCCCAACTCTGCGACCTCACCCGCGGCCCGCCCCCCTCCTCCGCCCTCTCCATCCCGTACCGGGCGGCCCTCCTCTCCGCCTCCTTCCGCATGCACGAGGCCTGGCTCCCCGCGCAACACGACTCCGGCTCCGCCAGCCACCTCGCCACCCTCAACGCCGAGGCCGACAACCTAGCCCGCCGCGGGCTCCACGCCGCCTCCCCGTGGACCCTCCCCTGGTCCGCACTCTTCCACGGCCGCATCGTGGCGCTCCGTCAGGGCGCAATCTTCCTTAGCCCCGCGCGCGCCGCAGAGGCAGCGTATGCGGCCACCACCGCCCGCACCCACGCGCTGCACCTCCGGCCCCTGCCCCCAGCCTGGTCCACCCACCTACTCCGCCTCGCGTATGAACGTGCCGAGATCCCGGCGCTGGCCTTCGACCGCATCATGCACCTCCGGCTACTGCACTCCCAGGACCACCCCCCCGGCTACGGAGGCGTGACGTGCCCCTTCTGCCACCGCCCCTACCCGGACTCCGCCGCCCACCTCCAGTACCATTGCCCCCCCCACTACGCCCTGCAGTTACTCCTCGCGTGGCGCCTGTTCACGCACCCGCCCATCCTGGCAGCCACTGCCGGCCACTCCCCCCGTCCTCGTCACACCTTTAGAGCTCCGCACGGCCACCACCGCAGTGTACCTCTCCGAGCACCTCCCAGCCCCCCGCGACCCAGCCCCCCGACGCAGTTGGGGTTGAGTCTGCTCGGCATGTGGCACTCCACCTCCCCCCACGGCGCCCCCCCTCTGCTGGACAGCGCCGGCCGGGCGGGACTCCTCCGAAGCTCCTCTCCACCCTCAGCACGACGCACACGTCGCTAGCGTCACTCCTCCGCCGTGCCCCCTCCCACGTCACCGCCCCGCCCCCCCCCCTCCCGCCGCACATCCCCACGCTGCCCTGCACCCAGCCCCACACACTGCGCCACATCATCGCCCTAGTCTGGCTCCTCCGCCATTGCGCCACTTGGCACCTCAAAGTAGACCGCCGGCCTGTGGTCCCCCTTCCCCCGGCGCCACTCCCGGGGCCGCACCCGGCCCACGTCGTGTTCACCCCCACGTCGCGGGCCGCGGACATCCTCCCACTCCTCGCCGCCACCCCCCCCGGGCAACGCATACTGCTTGCCGCCAACCCCTCGGGCCTCAGTGGGGTCCTCATCGGGCACGCCGATGCCTTGCACGTGCGCCCGCTGCTGCCCGACCTGCACGTTGCGTACGCCCCCGGCACGCCCGTCGACCCCTCCGTGTGGGACTCTCAGTGAGGCCACCAGCCACCGGCCGGCCCGCACGCACCGCCCCGCGCTTGCCCCGGGCACTCGTGCCCGTGGACGCCACTACCCAAGCACCCGGCCCCGGCCTCAGCCCCCGAGCAGGCTTCCTGCCAGCCGCAGGTCCCACGGCCCGCAGGGGGCCCCCGACAGGCACGCCGACACCCTTGCGCGTGCGCCCCCCGCAGCTTGGCCTGCACGGCGCGCTCTCCCCCGGCACGCCCTCCGACCCCACGGTGTGGGGCTCTTGGGGCCTCTGCCGACCGCCAGCTGGGCCGCCCGCGCCTCCCAGCAACCGCCACGGGCCCCGCACCCGCACGGCGCCGCCTCCGCCTCGGCCGCCCGCCGCTACCCATGCGCCCGGCCCCGGCCTCAGCCCCCAGGCAACGCAACCTGCTCACTGCAGGTCCCTCGGCCCGCAGAGGGGCCCGCACCCGGCACGCCGGCGCCCTTGCGCACGCGCCCCCCGCAGCTTGGCCTGCAGGACGCGCCCTCCCCCGGCACGCCCACCGACCCCACTATGTGGGGCGCTCAGGGCCACTGCCGACCGCCGGCTGGACCGCCCGCACCCCCCCGCAACAGCAACGGGCCCTGCACCCGCATGGCGCCGCGTCCGCCTCGGCCGCCCGCCGCTACCCATGCGCCCAGCCCGGGCCTCGACCCCCAGGCAACGCAACCTGCTCACTGCAGGTCCCTCGGTCCGCAGAGGGGCCCGCACCCGGCACGCCGGCGCCCTTGCGCACGCGCCCTCCGCAGCTTGGACTGCAGGACGCGCCCTCCCCCGACACGCCCACCGACCCCACTATGTGGGGCGCTCAGGGCCACTGCCGACCGCCGGCTGGACCGCCCGCAACCCCCCGCAACAGCAACGGGCCCCGCACCCGCATGGCGCCGCGTCCGCCTCGGCCGCCCGCCGCTACCCATGCGCCCAGCCCGGGCCTCGACCCCCCGCCGGCTGTGCCGCGCGGCCTCCCGTAAGCAGGACACAGGGACAGGCACCAGGGGACAGCACCTGAACCGAACACGACACGCCAGCAACTGTATACCCATGATAGTGCTCTTGTGCTCCCGCCCTTGTGCCCTCCCTCCCCCATGACCGACGCGCGCGCGCGCCCGCACTACCGGGGACGAGGCGGCAACACCACAGCACAAGCAAAGGTGACTAGGCGCCGGCAGACAGCAACTCCCAGGCCTCCCCTCGCCCCCGTAGAAGGCTAGAAGCACGGGCCAGCGCCCCCGGCCACGGCACGGCTGCGCACGAGGAACGGCCACCTCGGCGGGATGTTCGGGCAAGGCGCGGACTGTCCGTGGACCCGGGCGTGCCTTCCCCACCCCAAGGTCACCGCCCCGCCCTCCACCCCCACCACAGCCGCTTCGCACAGGACGAGTAACTCTCCCCCCGCGAGACGGGGGAGGGCTCCAGGGTAACTTCCACAGGTGGCCCCCCCCTCCTCCACACGCGCCCCCCCCCCTCCACTCCACACGCCCCCCCCCCCCCCCCCCCCCCCCTCGGTCGTTGTCGGCACACGCCCGGCAAGCGTGACGCCGGCCGACTGCTCCCTTGCGCCATGCCCAGAGAGAGCGTGTCTGGCAATTTCTCCCGCCGGCACGTGCTGGGTGCCATCACAACAACAACAACAACATACCATACCATACCATACCATACCATACCATACCATACCATACCATACCATACCATACCATACCATACCATACCATATAGCGGAGTCCCCCCCGGCGAATCCGAGGTTCTTCCTCGAAGGGGCCCACGAGCCCAGGGGACGCCACCGGGTTTACATGGCCAAGCCGGACGGAGCTCCCACCGGCAACCCCCCCCCCGCATGGGAGGGTGCACTCCATAACCGCCAGCCCCCCCCGCCCCCCCTCAGCCCCCCCGAAAAATGGACTCCGGCGCGGAGGGTTGGGGATATAGTCCCATGCCGCGCGGCCATGAATCGACATGGCCCTACACCGGGCGATACACGCCCTCCCCCCCCCTCGCTCAAGAGGGGCCCCCGTCGTCCCCCGGGCAGGGAGCAACCCCCCCCCCCCTTCAAGGAACGGCCGCCCTCGGGAGCCCTCGCCCAGCCCCCGGGGGCCCCTCGGGGTTCGCCCCCGAGCCCGCCCAGCCCTTCCACGCCCCCCCCCTCACCAGCCGCAGCCCATGGGCCCGCCCGGTCTCCCCCGCGCCGGTCCACAACCACCAGGGACCCGGGCCCCGGAGCCCCGGTGCCAAGCCCCGCCCGCCCCCCCGGTACCCATCCGGCGTGGCCCGTCCCGGTCCGGTTCGGCCGCGAGGGGACGGCGTGGCGCTTCCCCCCGCCTCCACCAGGATTCGCCCCCGTGGATGATGCTCGGCGGGATTCGTCCCCGCCGAGCGGGGTGCGGGCCCCTCCGCTGACCGTGGCCCCCAGCGCCGCGGGCGCCCCGGGCTCCCCGGCCGACTTTGGCCAGCCCCGGCCGCCCCTCCTCCCCGGTCAACCGAACGGTGACGCTCGCGGCTGGGCACACCGCTACCCCACCCCCTCGCGCGCGCGCCTGCCAACCGGCCCACAGCCCCCCCCCCCCCTCCCCGCATGCACGCCATGCCCCTCCTCCCCTCCGCACCCCCCCCTCCTCCTTCACAGGTAGCCGTCGCCACCGAGGTGGGCTTCCGCAGCCGCCGACGGGCGGACACCTGGCTGAAAAGGGGGCCCCCAAACTCGGTGGGGGTCCAGGCCTTGCCCCTCCTTCCCCCTGCTGCATGCATCATGGCGTGGCGTGAGTCATACCCCCCTCCCTATGCACCATGTGTCATGGCCGCGAGTGGCCTTTGCCTCTCCCTCCTCACGCTAACCGAAAGGGGGGGGCCGACGGCCCCTGGGTGGGGCCCCCAGAACCCCTGGCGCAGCGACGCCCGACTGGAGGGTGGTGGGGCCCGCCGGTGCGCGGTTCGAGCCCCCGCCAGCCCTACAACCACTGGCCGCGACCCCCTGTCCCCCCCCGGTCCCCCCCCTGTCCCCCACCCCGACTGGGGCGGCGCGGCCCGCGCGTGCGGTTCGAGCCCGCGCCGCCCCTTGTTGCATTATACGGACAGTGCGGGCCGCCAGGAGAGCGGAGGGGCCCCGCACTGCCCCGAGCGCCCCCCCCCACAACGGCTGGCGCTAGAGGCCTAGCAGCGCCTGGCGGGCTGTTGTGCACGGGGGGCGAGGCGACCGGGCGCTTCATACCCGCCCCCAACTGGGGTCTGTGCCCACGGCACCGGGCACAGTCGCCGGTTGGGGGGTACCACACCGCCACCGGGCACAAGGGAGAGGTAATAGCCCCGGGCATCGGCCTCCCCCAGGCCGAAGGCAGGTGCCAACCGCCGGGCTCATCCTGGCCCCCCACTTCCTCTTCATAATCATCCCCCTTGGCCGTCCCGGCCCACAGTCCCCGCGGCGGGTAAGTTCCTGGGGTCGAATCCTAAGACCTTCGGGGACGGAAGAACAGGCCGAGGTTTCGCACCGAGCCGACGTGGGGAGCCTCCGCCCCCACGGGGCCCCAGGGCACCCCGGCCATCCCAGCCGGGGATAACCCGCCGCCAGCGCCCCATTCCCCCGCCCCAGGCTCTCCGGCCTCAGTCCCCATGCAGTCTTCACCCTCATCACTTCCTCGTAGTAGGACACAGGTAGCAGGACGCACCCACCACCACCACACGCCACCGACCCCCAGAGCCCAGCGCCGGACCGCCCACCCCGCCCAACCCCCCCCCCACCCACGCCCAGCGACGACCGCCACCCGCACCTGACCCGCCCCCCCCCCCCTTTCTACATTTGCGCCACTGCCGGTAGCACTGTTCGCTCTGCATGCCGGAGCCTCCGGGCCCTGAGCGCTTGCCTCGGCTTCTCCCTTCCTCCCGCCCGCCCACCCCGACCAACCCCTCCCACCCCCACCCCACGCCATGACCGGCGCCCACAGCCGGCAACGGACCTCCCACCCCCCGGCACGCCGTGTGTCGGATCCTCCCTTGCTCCGCTCCCCACAGGCACCATGGCTCACCCATTCTCAGCTCTGTCCCCCGACCTCCAGCGCGAACAGTTGACGGCGGCCGACGCCTGGCCCCTCCTGTCCATCGCCCTGGACTCCCAGCAGCCCCCACGCCTGCTGGCCTCTGCGCGCCACATGCCGGCAAATGTGGACGTCCTCTCCATCCCCCTTGCCGGCTCCCCGATCAAAGCCAGCCCCCTCCTCTGGTGGTTCGCCTTCACCGAGCAGCTCACCGAGAACGAGATCTCCCTCCTCACCACCCACCACGATGCCTCGTGGCTCCCCTACGCCTCCTGCATGAGCGCCCTCATCGACTGGGGCGCTCGTGCCTCCACCCTCGACCAGGCCACTCTCGCCTCGGCCGCCCTCGCCCACATTTCCCCCTTCTCCCCCGACCTCCCCCCCTCCATCCCCTTCCGCCGCCTCCTGGACCTCCTGGCCTTCGAGGAGGCCATCAAGCCCAAGGTCGCCCGGGTCGCCCTGCTCCACTGGCTAGCAACCTGGGCGGCCCAGCAGACCGGCTCCCGGCTGGCCTGTCCCCCCCTCAGCTGCGTCTTCGACCCCGCCAGCCCCCACGTGCGTATCCCCGCTCCTTGCCCCCTGTCCGCCCAACGGTGGTACACCGAATTGAACCATCGGAAGGATGATGGTTCCATTCGCACCCCCAACATCTCCACCGCCATCACCGCAGCCGCCCGCCGCGCTAACCCACAAGCGGAAGACCCCCCTGCGGGGCCCGGAGCCCCCGCCCCCGCCGCCGCCCCTGCGCCCCCCGACGCTTCTCAACCCTTGTCCCTGCTTCCGCCCCGTCCCCAGCCCCCGCAGCCGGCCGCACCACCCCCGTCAGACTGGGAGACACTCTTCCAGGCTGGCCCCACCCCGAGCTCCCAGGACACGCTGACCCTGCTCGACGGCCTCTCCTCCGTCCCCGAGGCCGACGCCCACCACACGGCCATGTGCATTGTGGCTATGGGCAAGAGCTGCCACCTGCCCCCTAGGACCGTGCAGCACCTCTCGGTCTCCATGTCCACCGCCAGCCTGGTGCTCGCCGCCAAGGGTGCCTGGCACTCCTGCCCCGACCTCCACAAGCCCACCCTCCGCCTCCACCTCAACAAGCTCCTCACCCTGGTCTCCCAACGGTACGGGGCCGCCGCCTCCTCCGCGGCCTCCTTGCCTGCCCTCCAGGCCATCCAGCCCCTCATCACGGCCGCTCAGGCCCATGCCGACACCCCCTGGCTGACGGCGGCCTTCACCATCGCCAGCGCCCCCTCATTCCCCATAGAGGCCTACCAGGACCTCCAACACGTCTCCTCCGCCGACACCCTCCGCGCAGCCATCGCACGGCTGTGTGGCCGTCTCTCCACCCCGGCCCAGTTCCAGGAGCTCATCTCCTACACCAAAACTGCCCTCCCCCCCGGCTCCACGGCGGACCTGGACTGGTTCCGCCTTGGCTCCTCCGCACCGCCAGCGCACTCCCTGCTAGCCCCTGGCGCCGCCGCCCCGCCCGCGCCACTCTTCGCCCCTCCCCTCCTCGGCCAGCCCCCCCTCCCGGGCGCCCCCGCGCCCACCGCCACCGGCGCCACCCCCACCTCCACGGTCCCCACCTTCGCCCCCGTCGGCTCCTCGCCGGCCACCACCGGCGTCATCCGCGTCTCAGGCCTCCGCCTAGGCCCGCACCCCTCCATGGCAGTCACCCTCACCCACAACCTGCAGACCGTCGTGTACGTCACTGACGCCGACGCCCGCCGCGGGCACGCGTTCGCCCACATCGCCCCCGCCCTGCACACCTCCCTCTTCGCCTCGCTGCCCACGCGCGTCATCCAACACAACGAGGGCTGGTCCCTTACGGTCCAGGGCAGACGGGACGATGGGCAACCTTGGCACGCTCCTCGCCGCCACCCCCCACGGGCATCGCATACTGCTTGCCGCCAACCCCTCGGTCCTCAGTGAGGTCCTCATCGGGCACGCCGACGCCCTGCACGTACGCCCGCTGCTGCCCGACCTGCACGCTGCGTACGCCCCCGGCACACCCATCGACCCATCCGTGTGGGACTCCCAGTGAGGCCACCGGCCTCCGGCCGGCCCGCACGCACCACCCCGCACTCGCCTCGGGCACTCGACCCCGTGGGCGCCGCTACCCACGCGCCCTGCCCCGGCCTCGGCCCCCGAGCAGCGCTCCCTGCCAGCCGCGGGTCCCACGGCCCTCGGGGGGTCCCCGACGGGCACGCCGACACCCTCGCCCGTGCGCCCCCCGCAGCTTGGCCTGCACAGCGCACTCGCCCCCGGCACGCCCCCGGGCCCCACGGTGTGGGGCCCTTGGAGCCTCTGCCGACCGCCGGCTGGGCCGCCCACGCCTCCCAGCGACCGCCAAGGCCCCCGCGCCCACTTGGCCGCGCGCCGCTACTCATGCGCCCGGCCCCGGCCTCAGCCCCCAGGCAACGCAACCAGCTCACCGCAGATCCCTCGGCCCGCAGAGGGGCCCGCACCGGGCACGCCGACGCCCTTGCGCGCGCGCCCTCCGCAGCAAGGCCTGCAGGACTTGCCCTCCCCCGGCACGCCCACCGACCCCACTGTGTGGGACGCTCAGGGCCACCGCCGACCGCCGGCTGGACCGCCCGCGACCCCCCGCGACCGCCACGGGCCCCGCACCCGCATGGCGCCACGTCCCACCCGGCCGCCCGCCGCTACCCACGCGCACGGCCCGGGCTACGACCCCCCGCCGGCTGTGCCGCGCGGCCTCCCGTACGCAGGGCACAGGGACAGGCACCAGGGAACAACACGTGAACCGAACACAGCACGCGAGCGACAGTGAACCCATGTTCGTGCTCTTGTGCTCCCGCCCTTGTGCCCTCCCTCCCCCATAACCGACGCGCGCGCGCGCCCGCACTACCGGGGACGAGGCGGCCACAACACAACACCAGCAGAGGTAACTAGGCGCCGGCAGACCGCAACTCCCAGGCCTCCCCTCGCCCCCGTAGAAGGCTAGAAGCGCGGGCCAGCGCCCCCGGCCACGCCACGGCCTCACACGAGGAACGGCCACCTCGGCGGGATGTTCGGGCAAGGCGCGGACTGTCCGTGGACCCGGGCGTGCCTTCCCCACCCCAAGGTCACCACCCCGCCCTCCGCCCCCGCCACATCCGCTTCGCACAGGACGAGTGACTCTCCCCCCGCGAGACGGGGGAGGGCCCCAGGGTGACGTCCACAGGTGACCCCACCCTCCTCCACACGCCCCCCCCCCCGCACCACGCCCCCCCCCCCCCCCCTCGGTCGTCGTCGGCACACGCCCGGCCAGCATGACGCCGGCCGATAGCTCCCTTGCGCCCTGCCCAGGGAGAGCGTGTCTGGCAATTTCTCCCGCCGGCACGTGCTGGGTGCCCCCAACAACAACAACAACAACATACCATACCATACCATACCATACCATACCATACCATACCATACCATACCATACCATACCATACCATACCATACCATACCATACCATACCATACCATACCATACCATACCATACCATACCATACCATACCATACCATACCATACCATACCATACCATATAGCGGAGTCCCCCCCGGCGAATCCGAGGTTCTTCCTCGAAGCGGCCCACGAGCCGAGGGGACGCCACCGGGTTTTTTCGGCCAAGCCGGACAGAGCTCCCACCGGCGACCCCCCCAACGCATGGGAGGGTGCACACAACAACCGCCAGCCCCCCCCCCCCCCCCTCAGCTGCCCCCAAAAAGGGACTCCGGCGCGGAGGGTTGGGGATATAGTCCCATGCCGCGCGGCCATGAATCGACATGGCCCTACACCGGGCGATACACGCCCGCCCCCCCCCTCGCTCAAGAGGGGCCCCCGTCGTCCCCCGGGCACGGAGCAACCCCCCCCCCCCACGGAGCGGCCGCCCTCGGGGGCCCTCGCCCAGCCCCTGGGGGCCTCTCGGGATTCGGCCCCGAGCCAGCACAGCCCTCCAGCCCCTCCCCCCCCCCAGCCGCAGCCCTAGGGCCCGCCCGGTCTCCCCCGCGCCGGCCCACGCACTACCGGGACCCGGGCCTCGGAGCCCCGGTGCCCAGCCCTGCCCGCCCCCCCGGTGTCCCTCCGGCGGGGCCCGTCCCGGTCTGGTTCGGCCGCGAGGGGACGGTGTGGCACTCCCCCCGGCTCCACCAGGATTCGCCCCCGTGGATGGTGCTCGGCGGATTCGTCCCCGCCGAGCGGGGTGCGGGCCCCATCGCCGTCCGCAGCCCCCCCGTCACGAACAGCGCCCCGGGCTCCCCGGCCGACTCTGGCCAGCCCCGGCCGCGCACCCGCTACGGACGGCCACACGGTGACGCTAGGCGACCGAGCGCACCGACCCCCTCCCCCCGAGCATGCGCGCACACGCCCCCTCCACGCCCCCCCCCCCCTCTCCCCGCACACGCCGCCCCTCCCTCCCTGTCCCCTCCCTTCCTTTTCGCCTCACAAGTGCAGCGAGAGAACCAACCACGCGTCGTGACGTCAAGACAACTACGGGCCCCCCACCGCCGGCGGGGGCCCCAGGCCTACTCCCTCTCTCCTGCACCCCCCCCCCCCCCTCGCCCCCCTGCGGCTACCCCCTGTAGCCGCAAGGCAACGCGTGCGTCACACTCCTCCCCCTACGCACCTCCTGCCCCTTGCCCACATCATGCCCCTATGCGTCAGCAGCACCTGGGCACATGGTACTGTGCAGCACTGTGCGTCCTGACCCACCATATCAGGCAGTGCCACAGGGTGCACAGTGCCTGATCGTCTCCGCAAATTGGACTGCGGGCAAGCACAGTCAAATGAGGCTGGTATGCCCTCAGCTGTGCCACGCCCCAGCGGCGCCCCACACATCGCCCCGGCGTGACCCCACACTGCGTATCAGCGCAGTCCTGGCCCTCGGCCCCCCGCCTGCCGCTCCCTCCCCAGCCCCGCACGCCAAGGCCGCACCAGCAGTGCTGTGCAGGCCCCACGGGAAACGGGCAGTGCCCCTCCGCGCCCGCTCTCGTGCGGTTCGGGGGCACGTAGGCAGATCACCCCCATGCGCTCCGGGCAGTGCGCAGCCACAGCACCCTGAGCGGCCCCGGCGGCCGCTACACGTGCGGTGGGCCAGAGAGCCACCCTCCAGCCCTGCTCCACGGGGCTCCCCAGCAAAGCCGCAGGCTGCGCCCCAGCGCGACCCCACACTGCGTCCCCTGTGCAACCGCATGCAGCGCAGCATCACAGACCACGCCGCGCCCCAACACAGCTGCGTGCTGCGCGCCTCTGCGGCCCCGTACTGCGCCCCTGCGCAATCCCACGCTCCGCCCAAGCGCAGCCACATGCTGCGCGCCACCGCAGCCCCGCGCTGCGGCCCTTCCGGAGCCGCTACGCCCCAGCGCAGGGAAGAGACCATACATATACCCTGCCCCCTCCACCCCCTTACACCACCTTCACACAGGAAGTAGCCCCCTCCCCTGTCGCGGGGGAGTGGCGGCTGGAAGCAAGGGGAGTCGGGGCCCCGCATGTCCCCGGAGAGGTGGTCCCTCCATCCTGCCCCCCCTCCTCCACCGCTTCTCACAGGTCGGGTCACCCTCCCCCCCGCAGCGGGGGAGGGCTCCAGGGTAACATCCACAGGTGGCCCCACCCTCCTCCACGCGCGCACGCACCCCCCCCCCCCGACACGGCGGACCCCCCCCCCACCCCCTCGGTCGTCGTCGGCGCCCGCCCGGCCAGCGTAGCGCCGGCCGACTGCTCCCTTGCGCCCTGCCCAGAGAGAGCGTGTCTGGCAATTTCTCCCGCCGGCACGTGCTAGGTGCCTCAACAACAACAACAACAACAACATACCATACCATACCATGCCATACCATACCATACCATACCATAGCATACCATAGCATACCATACCATACCATACCATACCATACCATACCATATAGCGGAGTCCCCCCCGGCGAATCCGAGGTTCTTCCTCGAAGGGGCCCACGAGCCCAGGGGACGCCACCGGGTTTTAACGCCCAAGCCAGACGGAGCTCCCACCGGCGACCCCCCCCCCCGACGAGGGAGGGAGCACACAACAACCGCCAGCCCCCCCCCCCCCCTCAGCCCCCCCGAAACAAATGGACTCCGGCGCGGAGGGTTGGGGATATAATCCCATGCCGCGCGGCCATGAATCGACATGGCCCTACACCGGGCGATACACGCCCCCCCCCCCCTCGCTCAAGAGGGGCCCCCGACGTCCCCCGGGAAGGGAGCACCCCCCCCCCCTCCGGGAACGGCCGCCCTCAGGAGCCCTCGCCCAGCTCCTGGGGGCCCATCGGGGTTCGCCCCCGAGCTCGCCCGGCCCTTCCACGCCCCCCCTCACCAGCCGCAACCCAGGGGCCTGCCCGGTCCCCCCCGCGCCGGCCCACAACCACCAGGGACCTGGGCCCCATAGCCCCGGTGCCCCGCCCCGCCTGCCCCCCCGGTATCCATCCGGCGGGGCCCGTCCCGGTCCGGTTCGGCCGCGAGGGGA